>JAVJIF010007206.1:0-47500 GCA_038442645.1 Agave tequilana
TGTAAACACTACTTGTTGTCATAAATTAGAGATATCTCTATTCATCTCCCTATACAATAGTCAACTTGTTTCTTCCCTTATTCTTACCTTCAATCGGATCTTGATAAGGGAATGTTCAAGTATTGCTGTGTAAACCTAAGCGAAGAGAAGGACTTTCATTTGATCTCTAACGTGAATAGTTCTTATGCATAAAACTTATGCTTTCCTATGATCCATTATGAGGCTACATCTTTAAGAAATTAGAGATTAGTGGGAGCAATTAATAGAAAGTTAGCCATACATTTTACCCTTGCAAAAATAAAAAAAAAATCACTTTTTCAATCTTCAAAATAATCTAAGAAATTTTGAAACAACACTTGTTTTCTTTTTAATTCTTTATTTGAGATAAGGAACATCTTTTCCACGAACAAAGAAAGCCTCATTCAAGCTTCATTGCTCTCCCTCCTTATGGATATGACCTGTATAGCCACTTCGCTATTACGGTAGAATCACTAAAGCAGTAATATCGACCATCACTCTTTTCTTTATTCTTGTGCATGTTTTTTGGCGATCTTCTTTACGTGTACTTTACTTCATATCTTGTATATTTTGAACTAACATTCTTTTGCAGAGATTATGCTGAAATATTTTTGTTTATAAATATTATGTTGCTATATTGCTTTTATAAAGACTGATTAATACTAGTTTATTGGTGTTTAGTTAAGAAAGAAAATTGAAAGGTGATTCTTAAATTAAGAAACGTTCTATCAAACCTAAAATCTCCCACGTGATTTTCACTGACCTTGCCATTAGAGCGGTCGCTCTTGAATTGGATGGTCAGAACAAAAATCTTAGGACAATTACTTGTGTATTGAATTTGCTAACTTCTAATTTGCTTGAACTACAGAAAATGTTAATACTAATCAAGAAGATAGCACCAGTAGGGCACTGAATATACCGACTCAGACTATAGTGCCTGTTCTTCCTCCTAATCCGAAATCGGAGAAGCCAAAAATTTTTAGATGGTACAGAATTCATGAGGTAGCAACAGTAGATGCTCTTATATTTGACCACTCTACATCTAGCCAAGTTCCTGTAAGAAGATCCACTGGAACTCAGAACTGATCAGACCCTGTCCTTACAATCGATGAATAAACACCAGGTGATTTTCTTTGCCGAAATTATATTCTTAAATGGATTGGATGACTCTCTCTATACTGTCTATAGTCCCATCCCAACGACAAAGAAGTTATAGGCAAGCCTCGATAAGAAGTACAAAACCGAGGATGTTGATACTAAGAAGTTTGTCATAAGATGATTTCTTGAGTTTAAGGTGGTGAATAGAAAAACTATGATCAATCAAGTATAAGAGTTCCAACTTATCTTGCACGAGATAGAGGCTGAATATATGATTCTACTACCAAAACTTTTCATATTGCTACAGTCGTGGAGAGACTCTCACCTGCATTGAGAGATTTTAAAAACTACTTTAATGCATAAGTGCAATGAGCTGAAGTTAAAATATCTCATTGTGAGGCCTAGGATTGAGAGGACAGCAGGAAACCCAAGAAGAGGAGTAACAAGAACTCCTTTGAACCTAGGACAAATGTGATCAAAGACTCAAAGAAAAAAGCATCTACTTTTAAGCGCTTGAAGCGGAATAAGAATGCCCCGGGTACAAAGACAAGGACCAAGAAAGTAAGAACAAGCGCTTCAAGGAACTTGCTACAACTGCAATAAGGAGGGACGTAAGGTGAATGAATATCGTAGTTGTCCTAAAAAGAACAAGAAGGACTAACCTTAGGCAAATATGACCGATCATGCGTCGTCGTGCCTATCTGCAATGGTGTAGAAGTGAATCTAATAACCAACAATAAGGATTAATGGGTAGACACACACATGGGCTTCTCGGCACATCTACTTTGAATAAATACTATTTGCTGAATATCAAAGACTCGAGCACGATGAACAACTGTTCATAGCAACTCGGTCGTCTCCAAGATCGAGGGAAAGGGTAAGGTCGTACTGAAGTAGATGTCTAGAAAGAAACTCATACTGAATAATGTACTGCATGTTTCAGATATCCTCAAGAACCTGATCTTCAAATCAATTCTTAGTAAGAAAGGTTTTAGAATGATTTTTGAATCTGATAAATTTATACTTACTTAGGGTGGAGTACATGTGGTAAGGGTTATTTTATTAATAGCCTTTTCGAGGCCAATATTGTTGCTGTGGACAAAAAGTCCGCGTATCTGTACTCTAAACTTATCGATAAAGAAAATTCTTCTATTATATTTGCTTGAATCTCCTATATTGTGGCATGTTAGATTAGGACATGTAAATTATAAGTCTTTATAGAACTTGTCTAATTTAGGATATATTTTTAAACTCAACTTGAAAAAAATTCACAAGTCTGAGATGTAGTTGATGCCAAGTTTGCGAAAAACTCTTCATTCAATTAATCGATATACTGAACCTTTATGGTTAATTCAAAGCGACTTGTGCGAAATTTGCGCCAACAAGACGGAAAAAAGTATTTTATTACTTTTATTGATGACTGTATAAGATACTATTATGTGTATCTTCTAAACAGTAAAGATAATGCAATGAGTATGTTTATAAAATACAAAGCCGAGGTTGAGAATCAATTCAATAAGAATATAAGGATTTTAACATTTGATTGAGATTAAGAATATGAATCAAATGAGTTTAGTGAGTTATGTGCTAATTTTGATATAATCCACTAAACTACAGCACCCTACACTCCTCAGCAAAATGGGATTGCTGAAAGAAAATAAAATTTTAAAAGAGATGATCAATTTCACACTTGTAAGTTCTGGTGCACCACAGAACTTGTGGGGCAAAGTTTTGTTAACCGCAAAATATATTCTAAATAGAGTACCCACAAGAAATTTGATCTTATTCTATTCGAATTATGACAAGAAAGGCTTCATTCCTACCATTCCTCAAAATATGAGCGTGTCTTGCAAAAGTGCCAGCACCACTACCTCAGAAGATTAAGTTGAGATAAAAAACAATAGACTGCATTTTTATAGGCTATGTCTTAAATAATAGTGTTTATAGATTTCTAGTATACAAATCAGAAATACATGATATTCATGTGAACGTGATTATCGAATCAAGAAATGTTGTGTTCTTTGTTCTTTTTGTACATATAGGAAGAAAAGACTTCAGGAAAAAGAATACATGAAGCAACATTCAAGGACGAAGGACCTAGTGAACCAATAGTTAATGCAGAAGTTGAACCAAGAAGGCATACGATGTAACACCCTGATTATTAAAATCCTGGTTTAATATTCTAATACTTGATTAATGAGATTATACAAGATATCTGAGGTAATTTAAATTTATTTTGTGTAATTTTGGATTTTTAGAAACTTCGGAGAAAATCTTGGAATGAGCTTGGACATTTGTAAATGCATATATATGTAAATACAAGTGTGAGGAAAATTGAATATATATTATATATATATATATATATATATATATATATATATATATATATATATATAACTGTATGTGTATTTATATGTATACACATGGTTACTTTGTATTTATACAAGATAATTGCAATATAAAAGGGAGTGGTTGGTGGGGTAGATGAAGAGGTGTATGGTAATGGGGGTGTGAATGTATGTGTGAAAATTAAGGTACAAGTGGCATTTGGAGATTTATTACCATACATAATATATGTGAGCATATGATAGATAATGAGCGAATAATTTCATAACTCATAACCACTCTCTCTTCACTTTTCCCCCTTCTTGATGATGGCCATTGACACCAAAACCCCCACCCACCTCTCTTTCTGTAACACCCCGTTCTAGGAATACGTACTTAGTTATGTATTCAGATTTTTCAGTCGTATTTTTTGAATTACTCCCTATATTTATTTTTTTATGAATATTTATGCGTTCTTTTTGCATGGATCCGGATTCGTGGATTCGAAGTCAGCCCTTGTCTGAACCGGAGAGCCGATCCTTGTGTATTTCTCGATTTAACCTTTCTGGTAGTCAGATTTGACTGATTTTAGTTTCAAACACTCTTTTCCAATATTTTAGAATTTTCCTGATTTTTCAGATTTTTTCTGAATTATTTTTATAAAAACCCTAAAATCGGGATTAATCGGTACCACTGGTTTATTCCCAGATTTTTAATTTACAAATGGAATTGAATTTCAAGAAACCGCTTTCACGTATTTTTTTAAAATAATATTTACCATCTTAATACATTTTTTGGAGATTTTCAAAATTTAACAGATTTCGACCAGATTTGGGGTCTACCGGTAACGACGGTTGATTCTAAAATTTTTAATTTAAAAATTGTAAAGAATTCTTGAAATGGATTTCACCATGATTTTTAGAATAATATTCTTGATTTTAAAAAAAATTGCAGGTCGTTCTAAGATACTTGAATTTCGGGCGATTCCAGTATTTTTCCGTAAAATTTTCCGCGTCCGCGACCGAGTCCGGGGAGATCTACTAATCTAATTATTTTTAATTTCTCCACCAATCACATTTTTTTCCTTTCCCATTTCTTTTTCTTTTTCACTTTTTCCTTCCATTTTCTTTCAACAACTTACAAACAATTCTTATACATTCTAATTCATTCTTTAATCTTCCTCCAAAATATCCTAAACACTTAAGTGCCCTCTCCCATCACCTAGGCCGAACAAGTCCCTTCACTTCCTCTCTATTTTGTAGTAAACCCCTCCCCAAAACTCCATCTCCTTTCATTTTAACTCCAACACCAAAATCCTTCTCCATTCCATCTTCTTCAACCTTCCATCTCCAAAACCCTAACAAACAACTACTCCTCCATCTCCACCACAACCACTACAGTTACAACTACTGCACTATCTCCCCATCACCTTCCTCCTTCTCTTTTTCCTTCCACTTCACCAAGAATCCCATAAATCCACCATATAAACTACCTTCACCACTTCTTTCTCCAAAACAACCTCCTTCAACTTATCCTCCCACAAATCCACCTCCACTCCTCCACCATCATGGTTGACCACCACCTGAAGCTCAAGTCTGAGCTCCTCTTCAACGACAATGTCTCCGGTGACCATTCCGGTGACCACTACAACGACAACACCAATGTCACCACCACCATCTTTACTACATCATCTTCATCACCATCTCTTCTACTCTTCTCAACCACCACCATCATCTTCATCACCATCTCTTCTACTCTTCTCAACCATCACCACTATCACTACCAACTCTGGGTTTCTGCCCACTCATAGGCTAGCTACCTAATTGGTTTAAACCTGCACTCTTATGAGTTTCGTGGTAGCTACTAAGAGTGCGCTTAAACCCCGAGCGTACTTTAGCCCTCGGGCTCTCTCGCTCACTTTCTCGAAAGAGGAGTGTATTTAGACCGTCAGGTCTCTTATGCTCTGCCTGATAGGCATGATTAGCGCTCAATACTTTATTCACTAAATTCATCTAAGCAAAATGTTGTCGGATTTTCTACTGGCATTTTAAGTCGAGTCATCCTGGTAACCTCGCTGAACGCTTTAGTAACTAAACATTATTTACTGTCCGTGCCTCCAACTTGCTCAGCTCAGTTTATTGTACTCAGCTATCGCTATATCACTTTCTATGCACATGCTTGATATGCTCAAACTTTACATATTGACACCTGTCACTTACACGCTACCACCTGCCCCCTGTTATGACATGACTTATCACCTGACATCTGCACGATATTACATTAACATCTGATTAACTGGTATGTTTAACTCTCTACTCATGATTATCACGTTACGAGAATGTAGTACCTTATCTCTTGTTATGTTCTCCTGTTATGACCAATTATGTTCGCTCATTCCCGTAATCTAATAATCATGCTTAAAAATCTATAAAAGGGACAACCTATACTGGGAATAGGAGGAAGTGATGAATGTTGATATGATGCCTTACTTATAGTGGTGAATACTAACTGATGATTCGTTTAGGGTGCTTTTGGTACCCAGAAGATGTGTGTTAAGGGGATTTCAGGGCCCCCATTGGCTGTATCCCGGGCAATAGGGAATCACTATAAATATGAGCTATCAGTTCTTCATCAGCTTCCAATAACCAATCTCGACTTACTTATATATGGATGTATGTGTGTTGAGATGTACACCAGGATACATACCTAGATATATGAGTTGGACAAGTAATAATAATAAGATGCCAAGATAATAACTCGTTGTGTTGCTTTGCAAACTTGGTTATACCATTTGTTTTGCCACAATTGCTTTCATCGGGTTTTACTTCAGATTTTTAGTTTTATTAGTCATTATTATGTTTCTAGTTTACCACCTATGTATTACTCCTCTGGTCTTCTAACTTTATCATTCCTCTTTTCATATTGATTCCTGGTTATCACTTATTACTAGATGTCTCATTCATATATAGTGTACTTGTGTTCACGACACGGTTTTCAATGCATGCTTTGATTCGGATTTATCGATAGACATGTGCTTGAACTTGCATGCCACTTTGCCATTCACAACATCACTCGTTGGGGAGTTCTGACTCTTCTGGATCCTTATGTTTAGGTTTCGGAGCTTGGAGTTGGTGGATTCTCCCTGTTGCTGATCAGAGTGGCGCAGCGAAAGCGTGGATCATCGGAAGACCATTTGATGCTCTATCCTTCCAGACCCGCTTGCTCGGTTCTACAGTTTTCCTGTTATGACTCTGAGCCCTTATTTGTACAATTTATGATTGTATATCTCTTTATATTCTCGCATTTGCGCCTATCAGGTGATGTAATATTCTTATAATATTGTGTCACATCTTGTGATAACATTGTAATTGTACTCATATGTTGGGATGTATAAAGCAACACGTATTTTCGTACTCTGATTCTTACTTCTACTGATGCTTAGTATATATGCATGAGGGTATTTTCGACCGCGTATATACGTCGCAGTAATGTCTCAGTACCCACGGGATCGGGGTGTTACACTTTCTCTACCCTACACACTCTATCTCTCTCTCCTTTCAAATTTCTCCCCCTTTCTATTCCTTTCCCCCCTTTGGATATGAGCGACCACAACAGCAGCCATGGCTACTGTGGCCAGCCGCAGGTGGCTCGCGGGCGGCCAGAGATAGGGAGAGGTGGCCAAGATAGGTGAGGGAGTTATTCTTGAATTATTTTTTTATGAAATTTTCTAATTGGATCTTTTAATTATGTTTTAATGTTGGTTAATTGATAAAAATTTGATCTTGATTATGTGAGCGAGTCTATCTCAAATTCATTCTCATTTTAATCTGGTTTGTGATGGAGACTTGCTTGTGATGGAGACTTGTGTGTGATGATTGGAAATTTGTTGGTAGTTATTGTAAGATTGAAAATTCATTTGTGATAATAAATGTTTTGATTTAACTCTCGAGGAAACTCATGAACTTGAAGATCAAAAATTTCTATATGGTTATGTGAATAGTTGCTCCAGTTGAATTGGGTTCCTTGTTGTAGTTATTGGTTGTGATGGATCTCCATTGTTGAATTCAAAGTATTTTCATTGAAATTGTTAAATTCTTGAGCTTGATTAATAAAACTATGGGTATGTTTTCTAATCTGAAGCAAATAATCTCAATTGAAATGATAGTAAGGTAAACATCAAAAGGGATACAAATAAGAATTTATTGAGAAAGTCTGCAATATGAACTAAAATGAAAAAGTCCTTACCTTGATTATAAAGGAAATGAAAATCTTTCAAATCGTGAGTTGAGAATGCAATTAAGTTAGTAAGCAAATAGAATAATAACTTATTTAGGAATTGTCACGAAATCGAGAAGAAACTTGATGTATCAAAATTGAAATTAAGGTACAGAAGTGGGCATACATCCTTACTGAAATTGAATAAGAATCTTTCCGAGTCAAAAGAAAAAAAATTTCATACTTCCAATTTAGTGTTATGACATAACCTGCAGATACAGGAATCTCACTATTAAGAATTTAGGAAGGTGGAGGAGGGGGGTTAGCAATTCTTTACCTTCTTTTCGGGTATTGTATAATCGTCTGAAAATTGAATTTCTAGTACAAGAAGTGGTTCAACTAAACTAACTTGATCTTTTAAATAGATTCGTAATTATAGAATTTTGTACATTTATTAAGAAGTCATAAACTTGAGAATTCACTAGAAAGGGTGAAGTGGTGAAATTATGTGACTTTATTAAGAACAAATTGTCCTAGTATTTAAAATATATATAAGAAGTTCGATGTCAACAAGAGAGAGTCATGAATATATGGAATTAGTAAATGTTATGAACAAGTTAGTTACGTATTCATATGAAAGCTATGGACTTGTCTATCTAGTAGAAAGCTGACACAAGTAGACCATTGATATCATGAGGATGATGGATTAAGCGACAATTAAATTAAGTTATTTGATGCTAGTGACATTCAATTAAATAACCGATAATTATGACAATCAGTAGTTATCGAACTACTTATAGAACTTGAGGAACTGAAAACTTGTAAACTGTTATTTATGGGAATTAAAATTTAATATTGGACTAAAAATCGTTAACAGAGATTATAGTCAATTAGTGACTAGTGCAGTAATATACTTAAATGTTGAATTCTATTTAAGTAGGTATCCTAAATAACATAGCTGGTATGACAAATGTTATTGTTTGAATAATTGAGACATTCTATTTGACCTAAGATTAATATTTTAATTAGAATTTGACAATGTGAATATTAATTCAGACCTACTAATAGATATACCTAGAAGTAAGGTAAATCAGATTGTACTAGGGAACTACCGGTAAATCATAAGTTGAGTCAACTGATACTTCAAGCTTAAATGAATCTTATAGTAAACAAAAATGGATATAGACCTTAGATGTGATTAATTATCATCATTACAACTGATATGTGGTGCTATGCATGTATAATTCAAGTAGTTGAGTTGACGATTGAACCATTTATTGTAATATTTAGTGGATTTATCAATGAACGGAGAACATATAATCTTTGGCAAATTAATAAATGAAAGAGGAATCTCATTTGACGTGGGGGTAAGTACTAACTAGAAGTTCATCCTATGATTAGGAACTTAAGTAAATATTAATGTGATAATTGATGGTGAATCCATCTCTGGTATGGAGCAAAATGATAATAAGACAGTAATAATAATATTAAACCGGTATCTCTTTGAGAGTATATATAAATTGAGGAAAAGAGACTACTTTGAATAATGGATGTCATGGATCTTTGGGAATTAAGTGAGTATACTAGAAACTTAGTGATGGTGATGAACTCATGCTTATATATATCATCAAGGTGATGAATTCACTATCTTTAACTAATCTAAATTAGATCAACCTAAATCTCTAAATTTGAACCTTGTGGGTATACAGTTATAAGGTAATGGATGAGTGGTGCCCAAGTATGAATGGTAAGTAGAAATGAATACGGGCTAGGTTACGATTAACAGTTAGAGCCCAATAATATGACTGGTATATGTCGATTATGATTATCACCCAATTGCTATAAATATGCGTATGTGTATAGTTCTTGTACACATACAAGTGTAATGTATGGTATAACCATATGTAATTGATAATTCATTGATGATATTTATTGATTTATATGCCTGATGATCAGTAAGATATATACTCTCGATTTCAAATAATAATTACTAATGAAATAAATGATGTGGGTAAATTTGAATCTAGTAGACTATTATAAATCTCAAAGCATGCTAAGACTCCGGTCGTGGATAGATAGTGTAGTCAATTTTATAACCAAATATGGAATATATGGAATAAGAACCATAACTAGTTGCAAGATCAAATTATATGACCAAAGAACAAATAATGAGAACGTAACCAGTTGTTTGATGTGTTGTTGAATGATTGATATAGATATAAATGGTATGTGTGTTTGAAGACGTACATACTCTAGAAATTTACACGAACCTGATCGTGTGTGACATATCGATCAGATGATTGGTAATTGAAAAGTATATTGTAATGTAACATATACTGTATGTGTTATCTTGATTGCTGATGTGTATGTGATATTGTTGAAAACACCAAGAGGGTGAATAGATGACTAGCTAGTCTAATGATGAATTAATGCGGAATTAAAATTATTTATGCAAACTAAAAAATTTTAAGTACAACACACTAAGTATAACCTAAGAGTGTAGCCGAATTCCCCGTGAAGGGCTCTGGACTATCTCCTCAAGATTCCTCTAGATAAGAGTTGAGGTGCCGCTTTGGTTCTCTTGGTTGAATACAAGTGTAAGTAAACAATCTTCAAGCATATATCAGTTTAAACACAAGATATCTCAAGCATATAAAGATAAAGGCAAATATGAGTGTAAATCACCTAGAGGGGGGTGAATAGGTGATGATGCTAATCTAGTGAACTAAATGCGCTAAATGCGGAAGCTTAAAACAATTTTGCAACACACTTAATACAACACACAAGTGTAGCCGAATTCCCCGTGAAGGGCTCTGGACTAACTCCTCTTGATTCCCCTAGATAAGGGTTGAGGTGCTATATGAAGCTCTTGTGGTTAAGTATAAGTGAGGCACACACACAAGCAAGCCAATCATATAAGGATGAACAATATGAAATAATGCAAGGCACAAATGTAAGCAATAAAATATGAATGAATGAAAGATGCTTTGCACAAATAAAGAGAGAGAGAGTTAGAGAGACAATGGATCAAACGCAAACACAAAGATATGTTTCAAGGTTCGAGCCCCTAGCTCTACATCCCTGCCTTCACCGAGAAGGATTTCTAATCCACTATCTTGTCCACCGAGGACTCCCACCGAGGGAACCTTCACCGAGAAGGATTTTTACAACAAGGGAGTACCGAACTCCTCTCTCAAACACTGCCTCACAACCGAGGGGTAGGCCCGTAGCCAAATACAACCACAAACACCTCTACCGAAGAGGGTTACAAACCAATACCACTCCGATCGACCTCTACCAAAGAGGGATACAATAATAAAAGGAGGGTTTACAACTTTGGTGGTTTCCACAACCTCAAACTATCTCTCTTTTCCACAAAACAAGATCCTAATAGAATAGGATAGAAGATAAAGCTCAAGTGTGGAAAACAAAGTGTTTTGATCAAAGAAATACTCTTGGGAAAAATACCAAATGGATATAGAATATAAGATCAAGAAACAATTCCCAAAAACTATTTTCTTTGAAATAAAACAAAACACTTAAAACAAATAGATGAAGCTTTTTGGCACTTAAAACTCTTTTGAAAACTTTTAAAAATACTTCAGAAAAGTAGGAATTTTTGCTCTTAAAAATCTTATCTAAAACCCTAAAGAGATGGGGTATTTATAGCCCAAACAGAAAACTAGCCGTTAGGCTGATCTGGTAGCCTGACAGGCTTGCGGTCGACCGGCCCGGTCGACCGCCAACGGTCATAAATGTGACCGTTGGGGCATCCGGTCGACCGTCCGGCCGACCGCCCACCAGATACAGAGAGCAAAGCTCTCTGGTCTAGTCGACCGGTCGGTCGGCCGGCCCATTGTGCTGCCAGACGTGCACAAGGCTGTGCACGTCGGTCGACCGCTGGGTCGACCGGCCCTTGGTTCGGTCGACCGTCCGGTCGGCCGACCTGGCCTGTCAGCCAATTCTGGGTCAGAAAAACATATTTCTAAAAATCCTTTTAAGTCTTGTAAAAATGCCCAAAAATAGTTTTAACATTTTGCATTGATATATAAACATGTGATAAACATTTTAACTCAAATATCAAGCATATGAAACCATTTTTGTGTTTTAACATTTTTACCAAAACCAAAACTTATATTTTATCAAACTTGGATTTTTCAACACATGAATAGGGAAGTCAAAATAAGTTTGTTTAAAAGTTAAGCATGCATGTATAGAAAGAATACATCTACTATACATAAACCAATTAAACTTATTTTGATCAATCTATTCATGAAAACAAATATCGGTTAAACTAAAAACCGAAAACCATAAAACGTGTGTGTTGTGCACTTGAGCATATCAACTATTCTTATCTTTACAAATGGATCTAAAACACACTAAACTATGGATACCTAAGTCTTCTTGACGATCTTCCATCTTAAAGTCGACTCGGTCCAAACACCGTGATCCAACGAGCATGGCTAAGTGTGATCTTGATGCTCGGGCTCGGGAATCACCAAGTGAAGGCTTCCAAACTCCTCTATTTGAAGCAATCACCAACTAATATCTTGATTAATGATCTGAAACTAAAATCACAAGATTATTAGTAAATATAACTACATGAGTTAATCATCATCAAAACTAGAGAGGAAGGCCTCCGGGCCAACACACCTATGGCAGTGATATCTTCAGTCTCCCCATGAAACTAAAGTTCTTATGGAGCTAAGTTAACAGTACACCTCTAGTTCACATCCTTTTCAAGTTAATATCACACCTCTGACAAGATTCAATCTAATCCGTTAAGTTAATATCACACATCTGACGGTAAAAAATATTTAGATCCTCGACGGGTCTAGTCTTACTTGTCATTCTCCCCAATAGAATGGCAGGTCCACTTAAATTGCTTAAATCGCAAAATCCCATTACTGTTATGTTAAACATTACACCTCTAACAGTAAATCTTTATTTTTTAAGGAAATCAATATTTGTCATGTTAACAGTTACCTCTGACAACTCATTCCCTAAAATTCCCTCCAAAATCCCTTACCCATTCCCATCTATGGAATGGTAGGACCACAAAAAGCCTGTGACTATTTCCCCAGTGAAATAATCACAGATCAAATATGCCAAGTTAACATTATACCTCTGGCATATTCACTGTTAAGTTAACATTAAACCTCTAACAGTGATTTTCCTCAATTTTCTCAGTAAAATAAATTACAAATCGAACCTGTCATGTTAATATCACACCTCTGACAGTAAGACTTTGATGTATCCCAGGGGGTGAAACTTCAACTTGTCAATTCTCCTCAATAGAATGACAAGTCCACTCAAAATACTGTTATGTTCAAAATCACACCTCTAACAGTAGACATATCCCGGTTAAGTTAACATCACACCTCTGACCAAACTTGCTCAAATCACAAGACAAATCCCGGTCAAGTTAACATCACACCTCTGACCAAAATTTTAACTTGTCCATTCTCTTTAATGGAATGACAAGTCTATTCAAAATACTGTTATGTTCAAAATCACACCTCTAACAGTAGACAAATCCTGGTCAAGTTAACATCACACCTCTAGCATGCATTTCATTGTTAAGTTAACATTACACCTATGATAATGATCTTCTCTAAATTTTCTCAGTGAAAATGAGACTTTCGTGGTGCTAAGTTAATATCACACCTCTAGCACACATCTTTGTCAAGTTAATATCACATCTCTGACAATTCAATTTGCTTAAATTGTAAATTCAAACCCGTCACGTTAACATTACACCTCTGACGGTAAAAATCTCCATGGATCTTCAACAAATCCAATCTCACTTGTCATTCTCTTCAACAGAATGATAGGTCTACTTAAATTGCGTATGTAACGCCCCGATTCCACAGATACGGGGACGTCACTGCGACGTATATACGTTGGTCAAAAGGTGCCCCCACGTATATACGCTAAGCATAAAAGTACAATAAGGAACAGAGTACACGACAAAGCGTGGTATCCATACATATGCCAACACAAGAAGTACACATACAAAGTTATCACAGGATATTATAAAGTATTACACATGACGTGTGCATTACATCATAACCAAGACCAAAAGAATATATACAATATGTATACAAAAATCTCACGAGTAGGATGGAGATCCCGTGAGACAAAAGGAGAGAGTCTGGCACGAGGACCGGAGCTAATCTGCCTGCTCACTAAAGAAAGCCTGATCTTCGGTGGATGGCTCCACTTCGACCCAAGCCTCGGAATCTGAATATGCAAATCCAAGGGATCAAGACATACAAACAATAACAATTACAGCCAAGTGGCTAAGATACATGAATAAGGAAAGCTGGAACAGTATAATGATATAAAACAACAGGTAGGGAAAACATATAGAACTGAAGTCAGCATGGAATGAATGCATAGCTATGGTCTATTATTATTATTACTTGCTTTACTGTGATATCTAGCTATGTGACCCAGCGTCCCAGCGCACATAGATCCATATCCTAGTAACTCAAGGTTGTTATTGGAAACAGCGGGGGTATCGACGAACTATGTTTATAGTGGACCCCGTACATGCCCGGGATAACGGTCCAGGATTGTTCCGTTGCTTGGTGACGGAAGCCAGCCGCTAGGCTATTCAGGAGGGTCTTATGTATGCCCTTAGTCATGACTGATTCAGGAATAGGGAGCAAGCACTCCCCTCGGTCCCCTGGTGTACCGCAGGTTAGACCGGAATATGATTGTACAATATACCTACTACCACTGTAAACACGAACACGTATCGATATCCGCATATTTCCCCCGACCCATATGTAAATTGGTGCTTTTTATAGGAAAGTCAAGTGTATCATGCTTTGTTTTAAGAGATGGCATGATGGGTGGTGATATTTACTATTTACATGTCATGATACAAGAATATGCAATAACAAGTCATGAGGTAACAAGAGATACATCTATTCAGTAATAGGTCATGTAATATCAGTATTGAAGCATGAACAAGCAAGATATAATACACATGTAACAAGCATAAGAACCAAATTCAGAACAGAAATTAACTATGACACACAGTCAGAATTAGTCGACTAGGGGTAAGGGTTAGTCGACTAATAGGGGTCTCTAGTCGACTGACAGTCTGGATTAGTCGACTGGAACTGGGATACAGAGAGTTGGAATTCTGTTTCAGGAAGAGTTAGTCGACTAGGGTAGGAGGGTTAGTCGACTAACAGTGAGCTCTAGTCGACTAACAGATACTTAAGTCGACTAAGTCTGTTGATGCAGAAAGTTGGATTTCTGGTCCAGGGAGGATTAGTCGACTAGGGGGATTCAGGAGTCGACTAATAGTGATTTCCAGAGAGTTGAGATTTATGTCCAGAAAAGATTAGTCGACTGATAATTGGGGTAAGTCGACTAATACTGTGTTTTCCAGAAAAACTAAGTTTCAGCTAAGTGTTCTAGTCGACTAGCTCCTAGGGTAAGTCGACTAATAGTGGGAAAAACAGTGACAGAACAGATTTTCTGGAAATTGTGTTTGATGGTTCAATTCATGGTTTTGGGTGACCTAGGTGTACAAGAGGTGTAGATACAAGTGTTCTAGGGCTAATTCAAGTCTTGGTGAGTGAAATACTCACTTGGAACCGTTTGATTGAAGCTCTACGAGTCCGGAAAGAGTGTGGTCGACGGATAGCTCCCAAATGATCCTTGGCGACGAAGAGAGCTACGATCCAAGCTCCAAAGTAGAAGCTTGAGCTGGAGGTGAAGAGCTGGGGGGGGTTCTTGGAGCTAGGGTTCAGTTTGAGGAAGGAGAGGGTTTGGTGAGAGCTTCTCTCACTTGAGTTGAAATGAGAAAGAAAAGATTAAAGTGTAAAGGGAAAGTCTTATATAGGTTTGGGATTTTGTAAAGGGGTTGGAATTAAGATAGAAGTGAGGGGTTTTCTTGCAAAAAAAGGAGGGGTGAGGTGTCCCTCACCTGGCCACTTGGCCGGCTGTGGGAGGGAGAGAGAATGAGTGGGGTTAGGTGGGAAGGTGAGTGGGAAATGAGGTGGAAATTGAGTGGGATTTTGCAATTATTTGAAAAAAGTCCGAAATTCGAATATCTCGGAATGATCTGAAAATTTTACCAAAAATCAAGAATAATATATGAAGACTAATAGTGAAATCCTTTTTAAGAAATACTTTATAGTTTTAAAACTAAAAATCCCGGAATCAGTTATCTACCGACTCCGTTGGAGTTTTCATAAATTTATAAAATTCTCAGAAAAAGTATTTAAGTAGGGAATATGATTCTAAGAAATAAAGTCTAAAGGACCTTCTAGAAATTCCTAACTGTTTGAGAATTAAAATTCCAGGAATCGATCAGCGACACTGGTCGACACCGTTTTGAAGAAATTCATTTTAATTCAAGAAAAATCCAGAAAATCCTAGAAAATCTAGTATATTGGAAAATGATATTTGAAAGTGAAATCGGTCAAATACAGGAAGTAAATCGAAAAATACGATCGAAAAGCTGAATACGCAACTAAGTACGTAGTCTGGAAACGGGGTATTACAGCGTAGATCGCAAAATCAATCATTGTTATGTTAATATCACACCCCTGACAGCAAACTTTCATTTCCAGCAGAGTTCTAGTCATGTTAACACTAAACTCTGACGATAGACTCTGGCATAATCCTCAGCGGATCAAATTTCACTTGTTATTCTCATCAATAGAATAGCAAGTCCACAAAACTTGTTCAAAAAATAAGTCCAGATCTCACTGTCAAGTTAACATCATACCTCTGACAGTAACCTTCTCAAATTCCCCCCAGTAGTGCTATTTAATTTGCTAAGTTAATATCACACCTCTGGCAATTAAAACTCTTTCAAAGAAGCTTTGAGCGTGAACTTTGCATCTCAAGTACAGAGCCGTGTCTCAATGAACTTAAGAGTTGCGTCTCAACAGCAAGTAAAGGCTATGTCTCTATAGAAATTGAGAGTCACGTCTCTACAACAATTGAGAGTCACATCTCAACTTTGGTGAAGTTCGCGTCTCCACTTGATCAGTGTGCCAGAACTGAGTCTGTGAGAGCTGCGTTCTCTCTCACCCCAATACAAAGAGTATGTCTCTGCTACTACAATCAGTTCAACAATACACTGGCAAAGGCAATTGACAACTCTACCAGTTCAATAGTACACCGACAATCAAATTACAACGATTTTTCTTGGAGGCTTCAAGCAGTTTAATAGTACATTCACAAAAATCAAAATCCAGAAAAGATCAAGCTCGAGACTGCCTCTTAGAAGAATGCCAGTCCGATTACAGAAAGTCCAGATTCAACCAAAGTCCAAAGTATTTTAAAATCCGTCCTATTCAACCATGATGTTTCGAAAACTTTGGAGAGGGTTCTGTAGGCTATCAAAAAATTACTGAAGACAAAGCCTCAGACGCAAACCTGCCAGACGCGGAGATCGCGTTCCAGCCTCAGACGCGGACCTCGCGTCCTTTGTCAGACACGGAGGTCGCCAGACGCGGACCTCACATCCTTTGTCAAACACGTACCTCAGCCAGTTCCGCGTTTCAACTCAAACGCAAGCCTGAGCAGCTCCGCGTTCCAACACAGACGCGAGGCTGTGAGCTCTGCGTCTTAACATCAGAGTGAGCTCCGCGTTCAATGTGAGACCCGCGTTTCTGCTGTAACTGTCAGTCATGACTGCGTCAGTCACTCGCACGTTCTCCCCACTTAAAGGAGAGATTAATCCCCATTAATGGAGAGTTTTAAGAGGGCAGTTACACTTCAATTTTTTCTCTACATAAAGGGGAATAACTTCCCATTATGGAGAGATTTAAGGAGTTGGTTACACCCCTCCCATTACGGAGAGATTTAAGGATTTGTTATACCCAATTCCTCTATACATAGCTATGAATAGCCATTTTAAAAAGGGGCTCTAGGGGACAGAAAAAAGAGGAGACCTCTCTGAGGCGCTGGAAGGGGACCTTTAAAAAAAAAGGGCTGAAGAGGAGAGTCCTGGTGGAGGAATCTAAGAAGCCATAGACAAGGGGAGAGCTATCTCAACAAAGTTCAACCTCGAAGCTCTTGCAGCGTAGGAAGAGTTCAACTCTTTTTGTTAACTTGCTAAGTTCAAGTTCTTTAAATCTCTCTGAGATTCTATTATTGATAGAAGCTGTGCTACTCCACCAGAAGATCCAAAGAGAGGATTCCCAAGAGATCCTAATGTTCGGCCGGTCAACAGGGAATAAGACTCACTCTCAACCGCCACATGAACAACCCAATTTTAAATAAAGAGGAGAATCAATCAAAAGATTTTCTCTCTTTTGTAATCGGATTGTATCCGTTGTAATCTTCTAATCAATCAAAAAAATTTTACAATTGTGATTTTTCCGACGCGTACAACATTCTGAGATTTTCGATCAACTGAAAAGGCATAATATCAATCGTCACTGCCATACGATCTCAGTCATTAGTACACCAGGATTCAAAGAGAGGCTAGTTACAAGTTTTGATGAATCCAACCAATCGGGCATGCACTACTAGAAAACATGCAATTTGCAATGAAAAAATTGCGTAGAATATCTTTTCGACGCAATATTTGCATCGAATTATCACGAATTTGACGCAATGGTTAAAAAAGACTTTAAACTCAGTAAATAATAAAAAAATTTATTGTACATATTGCATTGAATCTTCGACACAATATGAAAATTTATCGCCAAATAATTTCACCAAAATTTCATGGTTATATCGTGTCAGATTTTCAATGCAAAACGTAATTAATATTTGGTGAATATAAATTTGCATCGAAAATTCTACGCAATATGTATACTTGCGTCGAATATTCGATGCAATACATATTGCGTCGAATTTATGCCCATACATCTCATCAGGAATTCTCTCCCTCCTTCCCTAAATTACCCTTTCCTCCCCTAAATCTCCTCCTCCGCTGTGCCCCCTCCCGCCGACGACCTTACCCCCGGCCTGCCCTTACCCCCCAACGCCCCTCCGGCCTGCCTCCTCTCCCCGGCCTCCCCTCCCTGGCCTACCCCCCCTCCCCCCCGACCTTCCTCCTTCTCCCCTTCCTCGGCCTTCCCTCGGCCCCCTCCCTCCCCTCCCCCTCCCGGCTTGCTGCCCCCCACACCCCGGCCTACCCTTGAGCCTCCCTCCCTGAGACTGCCCCCCACTCTGGCTGCTCCTTCCCCCGGTTGCCCACTCAAGCGTTCTCCTGCTCCCCGGCCTCTCTCTCGGTTCAGGTATTTAATTCCCCCCCCCCTCGGTTAATTTTTTTCAATTGTTCCAGTTTATTTTATTTACTAGGTTGAAACTTGTTTATACAATAGTAGACGACACACGAAAATGGACAGGAACACAAACATGTATATGTAGCACATAGATAAAAACTGACACGAACACAACACACGAACACAAACTTGGACACGAGACACACGAAATGGACACGAACACGTTGGAAAAGCATGAACACGTGCACGGACACGAACATGGACACAAATATGGACACGAACATGGAACACAGAAACGGACGCGACATAGGTATGTAGCACGTACATATAACACGGACACGGACACGACACGAATATGTATATGTAGTAAGGACACAAACACGGGACACGGACATGACACAGATACGGACACGGACACAAACGTGACACAGATCATATGACACGGATATGTAGCACGAACATGTAACACCCACATGGACACGAATATCTATATGAAGTAAAGACACAATCACAGGACACAGACACGACACGGACTCAGATATGATCACGGAGCACAAACACAGACACAGACCCAAGAAACTCTAGATTCCCGTTCAACAAACACCGAACACTACTTGTCTTATAACTACTTTCTGATACAAACAACTGATGAATCTTGAACATGTGGTCTTCATGGACTTTTTGTTCATGTCAACAGTTAATTTGTATCTTTTGTGGTTATTGTAAGTAATGTACGGTAGTTATTGGATTCTCCATTTGGACAAGTTTGGGATTGCATTGTAAAGTTGGACACTGTATACGTGTATTTTGACTAATATTTTGGAAATACTATCCTTTATTCTCTGGGACACAACTACCCTACGTGGACTTGGAGAACACGGGGGAGGTGCTGCTAAAATTTAGTCTAATTACACATAACACGTATATATCTCCAACTATATAATATAATTCTTAAAGGGATGGGACCCATCACCCTAAATCCTAAACAATATTCCTGAACGCGGACACTGACAAGGACACGGACACAACCAAATGAATCCTAGATTCTCATTCAATAAACAACGTACATTACCTATGTCCAATCTAACCCTAATCACAATATACAACTAATTAACATATTTCTTACTTGTTGTGTAACAGTGCTTATATATCCTCAAGTAAACAATGAAGTAGGATAGAAGTTGGGTACACTTGGAGAAAATAAATGTGAGATACATAAATAGATGTGAAGAGTTTGTAGAATTGGCTTTTCACCATTCAGCCATTAATAATAGAATAAGTTGTCCATGTAGGGATTGTAAAAACAAAAAAAATACTTGAGATGGACAACGTCACGTTCCATTTACTAACTAAGGGGTGGCATCAAGATTACGCTCGCCTTGAGCAGTGGCATTTGCATAATGAACCAAGACAATATCCCCCATCAAATAGAAATGATAGTGATGATCAAGGTCCTGATGATGATGTCTACTATGGTGGTGTCGATTATCACAGATTTTTAAGTTCACTTTTACATAATCTGGTTGACGAGGGCTCCAGTGATCCGACCGACGATGGTCCAAATGATGCTCCTCCTTCGGAGACTGATGATTTTCATGAGAAGGTTAAAGAATTGCATGCTCCACTATACCCAAGCTGTAAGAACTATTCTAGACTGTTGTTCATAATAGAGTTGTACCTCATCAACTCAAGGGTAAGATGAGCGACGTCATATTTGAAGAGACATTACATTTACTGAAAAATGCATTTCTTGACATAAACATCCCATACTCATTTTACGAGACTAAGAAACTTATTAGAGCATTGTGTTGTGATTACAAAAAGATTGATGTGTGCCAAAATAATTTTATGTTGTTCTGGAAGCAAGACAAAAACTTGGATGCTTGTAAGGTATGCAATGAGCCTAGATGGAAACCTAGTAAGGCTTCTTCATTGAAAAAAAGGAAAAAGTATCTAAAAAAGTTCTGAGTTATTTTTCACTGATTCCAAGGCTCCAAAGGCTTTATGCGGTGGACAGCATCGTAAAGGACATTAGGTGGCATGCAGATGAGCGTCGTAACGATGGCATTTTAAGGCACCCAACGGATTCAGATAAATGAAAAGAATTCGATAAGAAGCATGTGGAGTACTTGTTAGATCCGCGTAATGTTAGTTAGGGTTGGTAACCGATGGGTTCAATCCATTTGGAAACATAAATATCAATTACAGTACATGGCCTATCATTTTAATGATTTACAACCTACCTTCGGGATTGTGCATGCAGCGGTCTTACATGATGATGTCACTGCTTATTGAAGGTCTATAGGTTCAAAATAGAACATTGATGTCTACTTACAGCCACTAATAGATGAGTTGAATATATTATGGGTTCAAGGGATATCAACTTGGGACGCGTCCATGAAACATACTTTCAGATGTGAGCAAACTTTATGTGGACGATCAATGACTTCCTTGCTTAGTCTATCATGTCTGATTGAGCACATCATGCTATTTTGCTTGTCCTAGTTGTGCAGAGAACACCGTATCTGAATGACTGTACAAATCAAAGAAAATTTGTTATATAGGGCATGAACATTTCAGAGAGGATTCTCCGCCACCCCCGCCTACAGGGTAGGATGTCTTGTCAAGCGTAGGTAATCTCAATTTCATATTTGGGCTGAATTACAAGAACCCGACAGACACACAGTGGAGGAAAAAAGTATCTTTTTTGAATTGTCATATTGGAAAGATAATTTAATTCGTCATAATTTTGATTTAATGCATATCGAGATGAATGTTAGCGAGGTATTGCTTAAGTAGCTAGATGCTCTAAAACAAGAAGTTTATGATAATGCAAAGGAGAGCATTAAAAAAATAAAGTGCCCACCAAATGTACCAAGTGCATTAACATCCAGAGGTCCGCGATATCCCTTATGTGTTCCGAAATAGCATAAGTATCAGTAGATATCCTCTGTCTAGAGGAAGGCGATGTTAGGTGGCGTGAATGTTTCGAGTGGTTATTCTTCTAATATTACACATTATTTTAATTCAGATAAGATTGTAGGAATAAAGAGCCATGACTATCACGTACTAATGTAGCAATTACTTTCAGTAGCAATTCACAATGTGGGGTTGTGAAAGCAGATGATTGATGCAATAATAGAGTTGTGTGATTTTTTCCGACAATTGTGCTCCAAAGGCAACAAGGAGTGAGTAAGATTTTGAGAAGTTACAAACTGACATTGGTCCAATTCTATGAAGCTTGAGGAGAAGTTTCCACCTATGTTCTTCGTGGTGATGATTCAGTTGACAGTTTATTTAGCTCAAGAGGCGAGGGTTGATGGTTGTGTATACTATCGATATATGTATCCTATCAAAAGGTGTGTGTATATATCCTACGTACGAAATATGCATTAATTGATCATTGTAATTAATTTAAATCTATATAATTAACATGTCATGAATTTTTTGTTAACCTTAGATACTTGGGTTATTTAAAATCCTATGTACAAAATAAGCGGCGGTCAGAGGGTTCAATAGCTGAATGTTACATAACAGAGGAACCTCAGTTACTGCTCGTGGTATATGAACAGTAATGCAGAGCCCAAGAACAACCATGATGTCGAGAAAGACATCCCCCGACTTTCTATTTTCTCAGTTCCTGGTGAATATAGTGTCTTCCTACCTCAGTACAGGACACTCACGTATGTTGAAATGCACAGCGCCCATAATCATTGCTTGTTTAACTGTGATGAAGTTACCCCTTATATTGAGTATGTTATACTATATAAATTTTAAAATATCATAAATGTAAAAAATTGTGAATTATCTCAACATATCATGTATATCTTACAGAGAACGTCGGAAAATTATTAAGAATAGATTATCAACGATAGCTTCTAATTATAAATGGCTTGTTTAAAATGCACAGGATAAGAAATTTCGAAGCTGGTTCCGAGAACATGTAAGTGTTATCAAAAATATATTTTCACATAGCTTTATTCTCATAATTTTGTGAAATAACCTTTTTAACTAAATAGGCTGCACGAGAGACGGGAATAGAAGCAGATCTTTTAACTCTGTCTCGATCTCCTGAATTTAAAGTCAAGACATACAAAAACTTTGATATACAAGGTTTCAAATTTCGCATAAAGTCATCCGAAGAGTCTAACTGTACTCAAAATAGTGGAGTTGTTGTCATGGTGACGACGACAAGCTACGCAAATGTGCATGATACTGACCTGAGAGAAAGAGTTATTACTTATTATGGGGCAAAAATATCATTCAACTATCATTCAATGAGAGGCGCATGAAGATCGTTTTGTTTGAGTATGACTGGGCTAATGACAATAAGAACAAAACAGACAAATATGACTTCACATTTGTTGACTTTATAAGGCCAAATAAGAAAACTTGTCCCTTCATTCTATCTTCTCTGATATTGCAATCATTCTTCATGCCGGATCCATTAGATAAGCCTTAGGTGGTGCCTATTGTCACAAAATCAAGAGATACATTTGATTTAAGTACCAAAGGTGAATGCTTGGAGGTAATACCCATTTGAAGCGATCCTAATGTGGCGTCTACTTTTACTGACCGTGTTGATCCCATGGAAGAGTAACAATTCGCAATGCATTCTGATTTCTTCCACTTTAATTTTAATTATATACTAGATTTTTCAATATAACACAGTATTAATGTACGATTGCTCTTACTTTATATCTGGAGATGATCTAGTTGCATATATGTACTTTATTTTTGAAAATGAGCTAGTTGCATGTATTGTATGACTGCTTAACTTTATTGTTGTGTACTTTATTTTCTGTGTTGACTTACATATATCTATTGTACTACTGCCTAACTTTATATTTGTGTTTATAATTGTAAAACACAAGTCTTCTAAATGAAAGTATTATCCTCCAGCCAGTCCAGAAGGAAAACCAGGCTGGTTGGCCTAATTCAGATTGACAGTGATGGTTGCCTGTTTGGTGATTAGTCTATTAGTCTATGATTATGCATTATTATATCGCATTTTTCTACCGATTTATGAATAAATTGTCGGTCTAAATCGTGTTTTGGTCTCTATTACAGGTAAATCAAGAGTTCAAGGGTAAAGGAGTAATAAGAGCTTAATTAAATCCCTTTTAGGGTAATTAAATCCGCATTATTTGGAGTCCAAGCAAGGGATTATCTAGAAGATACGTCGAACCTAGACTCATACGCACGTCAGACGAATATTCAGGCAAAATTATCAGAAAAGGGATATACCAGGAACATTCTCGAAGCGACAGGGACCATTGACATTTTGGCAAGTTATCCTTTTCCTGAAATTGAACTTGAGCATGAATATGATCCTGAACTTCCACTTCATAATTCAATTTCACTTCCTGATTCAATATTGACTGAGGTATTTTTACCTGAATTCAGACCTTTTCCCGAGTCAGTATTGGATCCAGTGCCAGTCCATTGTGAAATTGAATCACCAATCATTTATGATCATATTGAACTTGATCAATTTTATACTTTTGAAAGTCCCATTGATAAATTGGCAAGTTCTCATTTTTCTGAAATTGAACTCAATGAGGAATATGACTTTGATCCTCAAATTTGTGATCCAGTTCAAATTCCTGAATCAATATTGACTCCTGTTTTGTTATCCAATTTGAGCAACATTTTAGAGTCAGTTTTGATTCCCATACCGTTCATTCTTGAACTTGAATCACCAATTTTAGATAGTCACTTTCCATCATGGGGAAATGAATGTGGTCTTGAGTTTCAACTTCTTGATTTGGACCCACTTCCTGAACCAATCTCGACTCCAGAACCTTTACTTGACTTAAGTCTTTTTCCTGAATCGATATTAGTTCCTGTACTTCCTGCGTCCAAATCAATAATTCCATTCTGGGACAAGGGTTTTGATAAATTTGACTCTGAAATTATTTTGAAAATTTAAAAATTGGATGGGGTTAAATTTTTAATAAAAATCATAAATATATACATCTTTCTAGTGGGTTGTATTATAGAGGTCTCTGGTGGGTTCCTCTGGACTCCACGCAAGTTGATTGGGCCGCATTCCGTGGACCAATCAGATCGCCACCGGAACCACTACCTTGAGGTGATTTTTCCTTCCCTCTCTATTTATTTCATGCATACATACATCACGATGCATTGAGGATAATGCATGAGATAAGTGTGGGGGAGGGTTTACTAACGTAGAGTTTTTAGATTTTCTTTCTTTTATACTTCTTTTAGGATACTTTTAGAAATTTTCCCTTTTGTATAAAAATTCTCTCTTTCTTTAAAAACTTTTTGAAATAAGAGACAAAGTTTTGATCTATTTTTTAAGAAAATTAAGATGATCTTAGAAATAAAAAAGGCCTTAATTATGACATCTTAAACTCAGTCAAAATAATGGATCTTGTTAAAAATTATAGGCTAAGTAAGATAAATTGGGGAGATAATTATATCTTGAATTTTTTTCTTAGATAGTATGCACCTCACACTTACACATTTTTGGGATGGAAACAAAGACCTAAAATGCCATAAATAACTAAAAAAAATATATATATATATATATGGTATAAATAAAACATCACTTATTAAGCTGGATAATTATGCGTCAAGAAGCATGATTATTCACGCCTAACGGTGGTTAAAAGAAACAAATAAATCCCCCTTAGTTTGTGGCCTTGTTTACTCGAGTCCTTAAACCCGAGGGATGTTTTATCATCTGGTGCCCTAGGACCTTCTGGTTTGGGAGTCATCAGTTATAGGCTCACTACATTGGTGAACTAGAAAGCCTAAGAAAACTAAGGGAAGAAAAAAATTAATAAAAATAATAAATAAATATATATATATATATATATATATATATACGGCTTGATGGTTAGAGTTGAAATCCCAGAAATCTTCAATATCACAAAGTGCATATTATCTAGGTTTTATGAAAGATAAAATATTCAATCCATTTTTAACTTCTTACCTTAATTGAAGACAAGATCTTGCAAAGAGACTAAGTTTAAGGAAGAATGATTTTTGGTGGACTTATGACCTTAGATCGCTTATATTTTTGCAAAAATATTTCATAAACTTGTCTCTCTTTTAAAATGCATTTTCAAAATACTAACATTTGTCTTCTTTCTTTATGGATTTTGTGGGTGCAATCTGCTGAAAACCCTCAGGAGACAACACTCCTCCTCTATGGTAACTTAGTGGTTTAACGGCTTGTTGCACATGCTCAGTGCAATTGCGTCCCCTGCGAAAGTGGTGTAATAACATTTGTTAGTTTTTCTTTTCTTATTTTGCTCGGGACGAGTAAAAGATAAGTGTAGGGGTGTGATTAGTCTACGATTATGCATTATTATATCGCATTTTCCCACCTATTTATGAATAAATTGTCGGTCTAAACCGTGTTTTGGTCTCTATTGTAGGTAAATCAAGAGTTCAAGGGTAAAGGAGTAATAAGAGCTTAATTAAACCCCTTTTAGGGTAATTAAATCCGCATTACTTGGAGGCCAAATAAGGAATTATCTAGAAGATACATCGAACCTAGACTCTTGCGTACGTCAGACGAACATTCGGGTAAAATTACCAGAAAAGGGATATACCAGGAACATTCTCGAAGCGACAGGGACTATCTGCTAAAAACCAGGGACCTAAGTCCCTGGTATTGCCGCGGATCCGCGGCAAATGCCTTGTTTCCGCGGCAATTGAGTGGAGCCACGCGTCGATTTTCGACGCGTGGCCCCGTCTCGTCTTGTCTTCTAGAAGGTACTTATGCCTATATATACCTCTATTTGGCCAAAACGCAAGCAGTTTTCATTTTAGGAGTAGTTTCTGATTTTTTTTATGTTTTAGGGAGTGTAGGTAGGTGTTCTTCATTTCTTGTATTTTGTTATGTTATTTCATTTTTAGATCTTGTAGTAGGGCTGAGAGATTCAGAGAGAGATAGAGAGCGATTGATGTAATAGATGGTGACAATCTATGTAAAGGTGCCTCCTTTCTTATCCAATGTAATCTCCTCCATCTTCTACATGTTGCTTGGCTAACTTTTTTTCTTCTCATGACAATCTAACTACTAACCACTAACCATCTAACCACTTACTTGATAATCCACATGAATCTAATAGCCTCACAAGGCCTTGCTCTTGCAATAGCCATTGATGGCTCATGATGATGGGCTCTAACATCTAACTTGCTAACCAAGTTAACTCTCTCTTATTTCATGCTTATTTCTAATGGTTTGATGATCTAATGTTTGTATTAGCTTGCTCTTGATGCAAGTTTGAATGTGAAGAACCATCTTATTTGCCATACTTTGTATCGTCTCTTGAAGCCATGAATTAGTGATGGCCAAGGATCCATGTGAGACAACTATCACTAAGAGGTGCATGGTTAGTGGAGCAATTAGTAATTAGTAGCCATGAGTTTTCTTTTATCTTGCTTTAAAAACTATTTCCAAAATCTTTTATCTTTTCATCGTGTTTTCACCATCTTCTTTGTTTAACCTTTGTTTCATTTTCTCTACCATAAGCTTTATCTTCTTTTCTATTTGTTTTTCAAACCACTTCTCTTTTGTTTCACATTGACGTTTTCATCGCCCTCCTCACCTACCACATGCTTGATTTCCTTTTCTTATCTTTCACTTTCTTCTTCTAATTCTTTAACAAAAAAGAACTGTTAACATAAAACGTGAATAAAAACTGTTAATGCTTCTATCGCCTCCCGTTCCTATGGATTCGACCCGTTGAGCCAATGCTATAATGAAAGTATCGAGGGAACATTAGCACATACGAGCTTTTTCATCGATTTCATAACACATGCGTTTTTGAGTGTTAGTTTCGCCCCGATCATTTGGCCCTCACTACAACGTACTTTCAGATCGCATTAGCCGTCATGTCTGCCACTGTGACAAGTTCTCTCCGGCCTGACTTATCCTGACCATAAGAACTCGGCGAGAGTTGAAGCATTATATCATGAGTTGGCTGTAAGTTGTGTTATGCTTTATTGAGATTTTATGTTTATATTTATGCTTTATAGATTTTATTCTAACTGACATTGTGTTAAATGCAGGATGATTTTTCACTGCTGGCTTGGAATGACAAGAGAGTTATTCCAAGAAAGTTCCGCAAGTGGTTCAACGATAATGCCAGGAAGAAGTGGAACGACAACAAAAATCGTTCCCTTCGTCGTACTTTTGATCCCTGCCAGAAATTTATAGGTGATGCTACTGCATTGCAGCCAGATAGAGTTGACAGAGAGACTTGCATGAACCTTTTGTCGACATATGAAAATAATAGCCAGGACGATGTGAGCGGATTGGTAAAATTAAAAAATTTTGAATTCTTTATATATTATTATCCATTTCGTTCACTGACTTGTTTTTTTAAATTTGTAGTCAAAGAGGAAAAAATGTAAGGCCTCTCGTGCTGCAAATGACTTACCCCATAGGATGGGTAGAGACGCTCTTTCTGTGTGGAAGGACTAATTTGTTAGTATAAATTCATATTCATTTAATTTTATAGCATATTTGCTTTTTACCTTCCATTTATTTTATAATTTTTTTGCATTTTTAATAGAGAGAGGCCCGCGAAAGGAAGCCGAACGTAAAAGAGATCTACAATAAGAAATTTCTAAAGATGGATGTGCTCGATGCTCCTGAGGGTGAGATTCCTCTGCCCAAGTCAGTCTCTGCCGACGCCATGTCTTTGCTGTAAGTATTTAAAGATTAGTTTATATATCCTTATATTTTTTAAAAAATGATAGACATCTAATTTGACTTATAATATTCAGCTCTAGCTCGAGAAGAATTATGACGCGGCGGTAGCAGATGGCAATGACGAGAGCACCGCCAGTACACGAGCAGTAGCAGAAACATTTGGATGCGTCAGCAGGCTCGGGATGCACGTGGATGTTCTCAGAGTCACCAGGCCCAGTAGGAGGGATCCTTACACCGTCCAGCTTGAGCAACAGGTTGAGGCGATAAGGTAGGAATCTGAGGCCATGAGGCAGCAGTCGGAGGCCGACCGACAGAGGATTGTCAGTCTTGAGTCTGCTCAGAGAGAGAGATGCAGCTGTTCATGGCCCAGTTTGCGGCGAGTAAACAGCGCCAGGCAACCTAGCAGGGGTGACAACACTGGTGACAGATAGAACGACGAGTCTTAGGTGATATTCCTTGTATTTAGTTAACTTTTGTAAAAATACTTTGATATGTGCACTTTGCATTTATGCTTTATTGTAACTCTCGGTTCCCGATATACGTATGTCAATACTGGTATCTGGTGATGATTTAATCATCCTGATAGTCGGATTGAGGTTATTTCAGCTCAAAATATCATTTTCCATTATTTTGAATTTTTCTGAATTTTTGGAATAATTTTTGGGATTTATTGGAGAAGGCTCTCAATTCGGAGTCGATCGGTGCCACGACTGACTCCGAGATTTTTAATTAACAATCGGGGATGAATTTTAAAAATCTGACTTCACAACAATGTTCAGGATGATTGCATTAGTGAGAGTAATAAAATATGCTAGACATCTGCACTTTCATCATATCCTCCATTGTCTTCAGTGATCTAGTACCTGACATGTATTTTCAAGATACTGACACTTGAGACTCATGTGACATGCATTGTCTTGAATACATGACATTCCTGGACATACCATGTTATTTTATCTTGTGATCTTGAATTCTTGGGATCTTGTGATTATGTTTCACGACAGTTACTTGTCCAGGACATTTCATATTCATTATATACATGTTACACTATGCATACACGGTCTCCTTGTACATGATCTATCTTCCTGATTAATCCTGTTATTGTTATTACTTTCAATTCTTGATACTGCCTATGTCCTACTATTTGTTACTACATTTTCATATTCTCTTTTATTGTTCTTTTCCTTCGTGTACTCTTACTAGTCCGCTTCTGACAGACCTCTATATTATTTTTCAGTATTTAGATCAGAAAGCTGGTATAGAGAGTTGTTCGTAGTTCATATTTTGGTTTCGCTATTCTTTGGTGAGTTCAGTTTTTTTCTTGACTTATTTTATTCAGATATAGTGGATGATATTATTTATGATTCAATTTTTTACATATGTGATTTTATCCCTGTGCTTGGTTGTATGTGCATATATGTGTGCTATCCTGCTTGTTATTGACAGCCTAAGGTACTCATGGAAGAGATTTCACTCTTCATGAGTATCTGCTGGTCATCGTCACATACCTGTATTCCGTATTTTGGGAAGCGGGGCATGACATGGTTTCGTTGGTATCAGAGCCAGGTTAGTTATATGCCACATATATGATAATCATCCACGAAATTATCTGAGTAAACAGTTATTGACTCCCTTCTCTTACTTCATACTTGTACAATCGACCCCGAAAACCCTTGAACTGTCACCCTGATGTGACTCTTCCATCCATATAGTCTTCATACCTAGTCTGTCCCGCTTGATCATGTCTGGTTAGACTATTCTTAGTTTAGATTGAGGATAGATATATTGAGGACTTGACCTGATTATTTGGACGAAGAAGAATAATTGGGAGGATTTTTGTCGAATTATATGGCAGTTAATTTTATGAGAAATTTTAGATCTGAAACTTTTTGAGATACATGTCTACAAGGAAATCATAGTGAGAGGATAGACTTAAGATAATAATCATGCCTGGATTAAATAATGATCAGATCATATCTATACATATTGGATTTAGTGCATGGATCTTGGAGTGATAATCAGATCAATAAATGGAATTATTGTCTTGGGCGAAATATGACTATACCTTGGATCAGATTGCTTGGATTTAGTTTTTGAAGGTTAGGATCTTGAAGTTTTCAGACCTAAGTAATATTTTAAGAATATCTATTATAGTTTGAGATTTTGAGTTAATCCTATGACTCTTAAGAACATTGTAATTGGAATACCTTAATAATTTGAGAATCATTTGATCTTCTGATTGAGAATCATAGATGAAAGGAAGAAATAGATACATCTGGATCTTTATGAAGACCAATGAATTTAAAACTCAACTTTGAGGATCTGAAGCATGAATATAAAAACAAGATTATAATGATCAATTTGTTTGATATTAAGGGATTGAGACAAGAACTAATTGATATCATTGCACGAATTTTGAGGACTTATAATTACTGATTGTTGATATTTGATCTTGAAAATTTCCATTAGTGACTGCTACTTGAACTGATGATTTTTCAATAGTGACGGTGTGATCTGAGATTTGTGTTACTATGATACTGTGGACCTGTATAAAACATGTACTCAAGGATTTGAGATTTTTAGGATCTTAATGATTTTTAAGAAATAAAAACCAGAGGAGATTATTAATTGAGCAACATGTGGTGATTTCAAAGATAATCTAATTTTGGAGTGATGTTACAAGAATGGTAACATGATTGAGATATTTGAAAATTTTATTCTATGTGGTCATAATAGCTCAAAAGAATTAAAAGAATAAATCAGTGGAATATGGCTGCTGATAGACCTTAAGGATTTGATTTATAAATGGTGGGAGTACTCTTATCAGTTGAACATGATTATGGATCTGGGATAAGCCTATCTCTCATAGATGCAACTTCGATTCATATGTCGATGCCTGGCTGAATTTCGAGGACGAAATTCTTTTTATAAGGTGGGTAGGATTGTAACTCTCGGTTCCCGATATACGTATGTCAATACTGGTATCTGGTGATGATTTAATCATCCTGATAGTCGGATTGAGGTCATTTCAGCTCAAAATATCATTTTCCATCATTTTGAATTTTTCTAGATTTTTGGAATAATTTTTGGGATTTATTGGAGAAGGCTCTCAATTCGGAGTCGATCGGTGCCACGACTAACTCCGGGATTTTTAATTAACAATCAGGGATAAATTTTGAAAATCTAACTTCACAACAATGTTCAGGATGATTGCATTAGTTAGAATAATAAAATATGCTAGACATATGCACTTGCATCATATCCTTCATTGTCTTCAGTGATCTAGTACCTGACATGTATTTTCAAGATACTGACACTTAAGACTAATGTGACATGCATTGTCTTAACTACATAACATTCCTGGACATACCATGTTATTTTATCTTGTGATCTTGAATTCTTAGGATCTTGTGATTATGTTTCACGACAGTTACTTGTCCAGGACATTTCATGTTCATTATATACATGTTACACTATGCATACACGGTCTCCTTGTACATGATCTATCTTCCTGATTAATCTTGTTATTGTTATTACTTTTAATTCTCGATACTGCCTAGTCCTACTATTTGTTACTACATTTTCATATTCTCTTTTATTGTTCTTTTCCTTCGTGTACTCTTTATAGTCCGCTTCTGACGGGCCTTTATATTATTTTTCAATATTTAGATCAGGAAGCTGGTATAGAGAGTTGTTCGTAGATCATATTCTGGTTTCGCTGTTCTCTGGTGAGTTTAGTTTTCTTCTTGACTTGTTTTATTCAGATATAGTGGATGATATTGTTTATGATTCAGTTTTTCATATATGTGATTTTATCCCTGTGCTTGGTTGTATGTGCATATATGTGTACTATCTTGCTTGTTATTGACAGCCTAAGGTACTCACGGAAGAGATTTCACTCTTCGTGAGTATCTGCTGGCCATCGTCACATACCCGTATTCCGTATTTTGAGAAGCGGGGCGTGACATTTATATTTTATACTGTTTGGTGAATTTAAGTTATGATAGACTTTGATATATGTGATATGTGCACTTTGGTATGACATACTTTGATATATATGTGATATGGTGCGAAATATGTGATACAGTGCGATGTATGTGATACAATGTAATGTGATTGGTTTGAAATTGTTTATTGGTTCATATTTGCATATTTGTATTGCAGATTTTAAATTGATGCTGCAGTTTTTTAAAAAAAATTAATACAAATTGCGTCAGAAATAAAATTCGACGCAATTACAGGTCAAACATTGCGTCAAATCTGATTATTAGACGCAATAGTTGACCAATAATTGCGTCAAAAAATATATTCAACATAACATGTTTAAACTGATGGTATTTTTATATCAAATATTTTCATAGTTTATGGAGATAAGGAAGCTGACAAATTGCGTCGAAAATTTGGTTTTTCGACACAACTTTTGACCTATAATTGCGTCGATTATTTGTATTTGACGCAATTTGTGACAACATGTCATAATTTATACCAAAAATTTTCAGATTGTGAGTAGTTGTTGAAACTAGATATCTGCGTCAAAAAATATATTCGAAGCAATAATTAATTTTTTTAAAAATTAAAATAAAATTGCGTCCAATATTTGACGCAATATTTAAAATATAAGAAATAATTAAAAAAATAATTGTGTCAAAAATTTGATGCAAAATTTGTGTCGAGGTACTCCGCATTGGAGATTTTGACGTAACTTTTGACGCAATATGTAAATTTTCAATGTAAGATGTCAATATTCGACGCAATTTGACAGGCTTTCTAATAGTGATGTTAGCTATCAGCCAGTAGTGCGATCTTCAAGTCAATCCGAAAGATCTGCATTTATGATCCAAATCCTCGTCTTCCCCCCAACATCAAATGCATTAAAATGTTTTCTACCAACTCCACTCTTTCAACTTCTCGTCCGTAGGCTCCGATAACCGAAAGAGCGGAGAGCATCTATAGTGGTCAAATTCTGACCCAATCTAAGATGGCGACACGTATCACTTACCTTCCAAGGTACATCAGAGCTCTCTTCCAAAGTCATACTATTCCTGACCTCTTCCAGGTTCTCTTCGCTCCGAGGCTTCCTCCATTCTGAAGATTCTATCTCTGAACCAAGCAGCTTTAAAAACAGTTCATTCTCAATTTCTGCCGAAAGTTACACCACTTAAATTTCCTCCACGTTCGTAACGTATGATGTCACTCAGTGCGGGAAGTTATAAACAATGACAGATTTTCTGCATGCAATCCCAACAAGCTAGCACCACTGATCGCGACCGTTGCAACAAGTGGGCACGTGCAAATCGTGCAATGGCGAAGATCTCGCCGCACCATATGTCACCATACCAACAGCTCAGTCGAGCATAAGAAAAGCTCGTCCCCCAACAAAGAAATTCATGCAAGCCTCGAGAGAAAAGCCCTGAGAAGAGATTCAATCCCTGATACGAAAGGAGCCCAATTCTGAGAAAAACCTACACTCATCTTCAAGATTCCTATAATCCTCGTAAATTGAGAACTATAGTGAAGCTTCTCCTACTCCCCGTGATTTTTTTCGATTAAGGGTTTTCATATAAAATCCTCTGTGTCTCTCTCTTTTTTGTGCTATGCATGTTAATCTCACATTAAGGTGGCCCACTACCCTTATATTTATTATTGGATTACATAATTAAAGCCTAACTGATATTATGTATGCCCAAATATTAAAGTTACATTTGTATCAGGTTTAATAATCATGTGTGATATTAAGGGCCATGATGGGTGGTTTTATCATATGTGATTAATTGCAACTGTAGACCCACTTCTCTCCTCTTGAAAAGAAAACAACCCTCCTCCTTTTGTGGGGTTCCATCATTATTTGTGTTAGGGTTTGTGAAAAGAGAAAGAGACAGAGAGAAGAAGGAGTTTGCATCAGGGTTTGCATGAATCAAAGGAAAAGGATTAAGATCTTCATCCATCTAACTTCCTCAATCTCTCAATGGTTTCAGGTATGTGTTTAATTATGTATTTATTCTTGAGATGCATATGGATTCTAGATCCTTGGGTTATTTTGATCTTCATGAATCTTTGAGTATATTCTTAATTTCTAACATTTGGTATCAGAGCTTTGTTTAGAATCTATGCATCTCAGATTTAGGTTATGGTCAATTTAGGTTTTTTGCCATGATTAATTGTTTCAAGATGGAAAATTAGGTTTTGCAATTTTTGATCATTCCATGTAGAATTTTAAAAAAAGGATTTAGTAGATTTCCTTCAATAATTCTATTATATTTTTCTAATTGTGTAATCAAAATGATCAGAATTAATTTTGGTTAATTTAGAAACCCTAATTTTTCTATTGATAAGGCTACAGTCGATAACAGTTATTAGTGTTCTGTTTCGTCGACTGTTAGTCGACTTGCCCGAAACATCCAGTCGACTAGGTTTGTTTCCAGAAAGTTGAGAACTCTCTGTTTTTACTGTTTAGTCGACTTGACATTTTGATTAGTCGACTAATAATGTGTATAGTCAACTAACCCTTTTCCCAAGTCGACTAACAGTTAACCGAGAGTTGCCTTCCTACAGGAGTCGACTAGTCTTGCCCTTGGTTGACTAACCTTTTATTTTGTAGTCGACTAATCTTTCCTCTATAGTCGACTAGACTTGACCCAAGTCGACTCTTCCTTTTATAGTCGACTTGACTTGGCCTTAGTCGACTAGGCTTACCTTGACCAGTCGACTAATGGTTGTTTAAATTCAATCATAATTGTATGTTACACATTTAATGTTATAGTGTTAATACTGATTGATATTGGTCAAGTGTTAACATTGGAGTATTATGGAATAACTCAAATAAAGGATGAGAGAATATTATTGGTTAGTTTTATATTCATACGGTTTATTGATTTAGTAGTTGCCAAAGTGACCTATATTAGTAAGCCTTATGAATATACAACTACATAAAAGACTTGTCAATGAGGGTGATATTAAAGACAATAATATTCTCGATGGCGGTTCTAGTTAGGAGATTGGGACTTTCCCAAAGGAAAGTCTCTTTCAAATAAGTATGAACCGGGTAGGGTAGTGTAATTTATGCAACTTAGTGGTGTAGAATTGGATACCCAAAAGGTAACATGACTTACTGTCTAAGTGGCATAAATTATATTAGACCTACATGGTGATAAAAGGTCTCACCTATATAGAGTGAATGCTAGATATGCTTAGGTTTCGCCCAAAGGAGAAATCAAAGTGATATCAATAATTCATCTTCATAAAATTTAAAGTTTTTGTATTGATTCGAGGCCTTAATGTGAGCTTGTCCTATTTTGTTTCAGTGAACGTTCTCACTTCCCTTCACTCTCATGCAACTAGCATTCCAGCCCTGGATGGTACAAACTTTTCTGAATGGTTTGAACATGTCCAATTCACACTGGGTGTACTGGATCTTGACATGGCTCTACTAGTTGAGAAACCTGAGGAAATCACTGCTGAAAGTACAGCAGATCAGGTTAGTCATGCCAAAGCCTGGGAAAGGTCGAACAGACTCAGTCTCATGTTCATTAAGATGACCATTGCCAACAATATCAAGACTTCACTCCCTCAAACTACTAATGCATCAGAACTTTTAACTGCTGTAAAAGACCGGTTTAAATCTGCTGATAAGTCATTAGCTGGCACCCTTATGGCTGAACTAACTACCATGAAATATGATGGTAGTAGAGGAGTCCAACAACATATTCTTAATATGACTGATAAAGCTGCCAAGTTAGGAACACTGGGAATGAAAGTGGATGAATCCTTCTTGGTACAGTTCATCCTCAACTCACTTCCTCCTCAGTTCGTACCATTCAAGATTCACTATAATACTCATAAGGATAAGTGGAATCTGAATGAGCTGACTGGTATGTGTGTTCAAGAGGAAGTGAGACTGAGGCAAGAAGGGCATCACTCAGTGTTGGCAGTAACTCAAGGAGCTATCCATAAGAAGGGAAAGTATGGAAGAGGTAAGAGGTTTCCACCAAAGAAAAGGAATGAACCTGGGGAAAGTAGCCAGGGTCATGGAAGGACTTTCACTGTCAAATGCTACTTTTGTGGCAGAAAAGGACATGTGAAGAAGGATTGCAATAAGAGAAAGACTTGGTTCGAAAAGAAAGGTATGAATCTTTCTTTTGTATGTTATGAATCAAAACTTGCTGAAGTTCCTTCTAATACTTGGTGGATTCACTCTGGAGCCACAACTCACATAACTAATTCAATGCAGGGATTCCTTACAACCAGGAAACCGAAGGAAAGTGAAAGATTTGTCTTTATGGGGAACCGTCTCAAAGTGGAGGTCGAGTATGTTGGAACTTATCGACTACTCTTAGAGACGGGTCATCAGATGGATCTTGTTGACACTTTTTATGTACCTTCGATTTCTAGGAATTTAATGTCATTATCCAAATTAGATGTTGTTGGATATTCAGTTTTATTTAGTTGTGGAAAACTCAATTTAATGTTTAATTCAATGTCGGTTGGACATGAAATTTTATGTGATGGTTTATATAAAATTTCCTTGAATGATGAGTTTGCACAATCTCTTTTAACCCTGCATTCAAATGTTGGTTCTAAACGTGGCTTAATTAATGAAAAATCCTCTATCTTGTGGCATAGACGACTGGGGCATATCTCCAGGGATAGAATTGAAAGATTAGTGAAGAATGGGATTTTGGATAACCTAGACTTCACTGATTTTGGTGTTTGTGTGGATTGCATAAAAGGAAAGCAAACCAAACACACCAAGAAAGGTGCCACAAGAAGTAAAGAGCTTCTTGAGATTATTCATACAGATATTTGCGGACCACTCTCTATTCCATGTTTTACGGGAGAGAGATACTTCATTACCTTTATAGATGATCTGTCTCGTTATGGTTATGTATATCTAATTCATGAAAAGTCTCAGGCTGTTGACATCCTTGAGGTGCTCATTACAGAAGTCGAGAGACAATTAGATAGAAAAGTTAAAATCATAAGATCAGATCGAGGTGGTGAGTTTTATGGAAGATATGATGAGTCAGGACAAAATCCTGGCCCATTTGCTAAATTTCTAGAAAAGCATGATATTTGTGCTCAATACACAATGCCAGGTACGCCTCAGCAGAATGGTGTTGCTGAAAGGCGAAACCGAACACTTATGGATATGGTTAGGAGCATGATGAGCTTCTCTAATGTACCTAATTCATTGTGGAATGAAGCCTTAAAGACTGCTATGTATATCTTGAACAGGGTTCCTAGTAAAGCAGTCCCAACAACTCCTTTCGAGTTGTGGACTGATAGAAAACCTAGTTTAAGACACTTACATGTTTGGGGTTGTCCAGCAGAGGCTAGAATATATAATCCACAAGAAAAGAAATTAGACTCAAGAACCATATCTGGGTATTTCATTGGTTATCCAGATAAGTCTAAAGGGTACAAATTTTATTGTCCTAACCATAGTATAAGAATTGTTGAAACTGGTAATGCCAGATTCCTTGAGAATGGTGAAATTAGTGGGAGTGATGAACCAAGAAAGGTGGATCTTGAAGTGATAAGGGTAAATATCCCAATACCCTTTCCTTCAAGAGAAATTGTTATCCCTCAGCTTGATCATCAAGCTGAGTTACCAGAACAACATAATGGTAATGGTTCACCACTTCATGAGGATATCGCCATTGAAAATGTTGTAGGACCACCACAACCGGTAGCTTTGAGGAGATCTCAAAGGGAAAGAAGATCTGCCATTTCAGATGATTATGTGGTGTATCTACAGGAATCTGATTTTGATATTGGGATTAATAAAGATCCAGTTTCATTTTCACAAGCCATTGAAAGCAATGATTCTAGTAAATGGATTGATGCTATGAATGAAGAGTTGAAATCTATGGACCAAAACAAAGTCTGGGATCTCGTCGAATTGCCTAATAACTGTAAGAAAGTCGGGTGTAAATGGGTCTTTAAGACCAAGCGCGACTCCAAAGGCAATATCGAACGATATAAGGCCAGACTTGTGGCTAAAGGTTTCACTCAGAAAGAAGGCATTGATTATAGAGAAACCTTCTCTCCAGTATCAAAGAAGGACTCTTTTAGAATCATTATGGCCCTTGTAGCTCATTATGATTTGGAGTTACATCAAATGGATGTGAAAGCAGCTTTTCTGAATAGAAATTTGGATGAGGAAATTTACATGGAACAACCTGAAGGGTTCGCAAAGAAAGGAAAAGAACACTTGGCTTGCAAATTAAAGAAATCCATATACGAATTGAAACAAGCTTCCAGGCAGTGGTATATAACGTTTAATGATACCATTACCTCTTTCGGATTTACAGAAAACACTGTTGATCAGTGTATATATCTGAAGATCAGTGGGAGCAAGTTTATCTTTTTGGTTCTGTATGTGGATGATATCTTATTAGCCAGTAGTGATATTGGTTTGCTGTATGAAACTAAAGACTATCTTACCAAGAACTTTAAGATGATTGATATGGGTGAGGCAGCTTATGTCATTGGCATAGAGATCTTCAGGGATAAATCTCGAGGATTGCTAGGACTGTCTCAGAAAGGTTATATCAATCGAGTCTTGGAAAGATTTCATATGGAATTATGTTCAGCCAGTTGTGCACCCATTATGAAGGGTGACAAATTAAGTGGGAGCCAGTGTCCTAGAAATGACTTAGAAAAGGGTCAAATGCAGAAAGTTCCGTATGCGTCAGCTGTTGGGAGCTTGATGTATGCACATACTTGTACCAGGCCAGATATCAGTTTTGCTGTTGGGATGTTAGGAAGATACCAGAGTAATCCAGGAATGGAGCACTGGAAATTGGCAAAGAAAGTAATGCGGTATCTTCAAGGGACGAAAGATCATATGCTCACATATAGGGTCTGTTTGGTTGTCGTAACTGGCCGTAATTCGTAGTTGTAATTGGTAAAGTCTTTTACAATTGTAAATGAGTTACATGTATGTAAATTTTACGATATTTGGTTGGTAATATAAAATTGTAAAGTGGGAAAATGTATTGTACTTTACGGTGTTTGGTTGTCGTAATATATAAGTCGTAAGTGAAAAAGTTGACCACAAAATTAACTATTTGGTGATTTTAAAAGTTTTAATACTGCAAATAAATATTAAAAAAGTTAAATATTAAATTTTTTTAATATTAATATAAAAAATTATTACAAATTTGTATGACCACAAAATTAACTGTAACTGGGCTGTAAGTGAGTGGTAACTGGGTTGCAAGTGAGTGTTAGTTGAGTTACGTAAGTCTTTTACGAATTACGGTCCAAACAAACACCGTAGTTGTAACTGGGTAGTAAGTCATTTACGAATTACGGAGTTTTACGCGAAACAAACGGCCCCATAGGAGATCAGATCAGTTGGAAGTGATCGGCTATTCGGACTCAGATTTTGCTGGTTGCCCAGATAGGAGGAAGTCTACCTCAGGCTTTATTTTCATGCTGGCAGGTGGGGCAATCTCGTGGAAGAGTGTAAAGCAGTCTATCACTGCTTCATCCACAATGGAGGCTGAGTTCATAGCTTGTTTTGAGGCCACGAATCATGCATTATGGTTACGTAATTTTATCTCAGCACTTGGTGTAGTTGATTCTATTGCCAGGCCGCTGAAGATATTTTGTGATAATACAGCAGCCGTTTTCTTCTCTAAGAATGGAAAGTACTCTAGTGGTTCCAGACACATGGAACTTAAGTACTTGGTGGTTAGAGAAAGAGTTCAGAAACAAAAGGTGTCTATTGAGAATATAAGTACCACTTTAATGGTTGCTGATCCATTGACCAAGGGATTACCTCCAAAGACATTCAAAGAACATGTTATTAGAATGGGTCTTTTGAGTAATCTGTAATGTATGTTTTGGTACTTATGTAATTGACACTATTGCGCAATAAAAGTTTGTTTCTGTATTTCCTGTTATCCAATTATGTGTGCACATATTATGTATGGATGTTTGTTAAACAGAAAATGTCTTGACAAGACAAATTACAGGGGTCATTTTGGTTATGGGCTCAATTAGTAAGGGTTATCAATGTTGTGGTACGTAGAAGGGAGTATGACATAGATGTTGTATAACCGCTATGACTCACATTGATGGTCCAAGCCAATTGCAGTATTACAGTAATTAATTATTTGGGCTTATCAGTTATTATTTTTAAAATTCGTGATCACGTGTCAAAGTTTTTCAGTATAGAATCCAATGGAGTCAAAATGTTTTTGAAATGAGTCTTTTTGTTTGTTTTCCAAAGTTTTTATCATAATCGGCTAGTGGTCCAAGTGGGAGAATGTTAATCTCACATTAAGGTGGCCCACTACCCTTATATTTATTATTGGATTACATAATTAAAGCCTAACTGATATTATGTATGCTCAAATATTAAAGTTACATTTGTATAAGGTTTAATAATCATGTGTGATATTAAGGGCCATGATGGGTGGTTTTATCATATGTGATTAATTGCAACTGTAGACCCACTTCTCTCCTCTTGAAAAGAAAACAACCCTCCTCTTTTGTGGGGTTCCATCATTATTTGTGTTAGGGTTTGTGAAAAGAGAAAGAGACAGAGAGAAGAAGGAGTTTGCATTAGGGTTTGCAAGAATCAAAGGAAAAGGATTAAGATCTTCATCCATCTAACTTCCTCAATCTCTCAATGGTTTCAGGTATGTGTTTAATTATGTATTTATTCTTGAGATGCATATGGATTCTAGATCCTTGGGTTATTTTGATCTTCATGAATCTTTGAGTATATTCTTAATTTCTAACAATGCATTATCTACATTTACACACAACCAACTTTTCAATCTCGTTTGTGGTGAGAATTAACCGTCCAATACCTTATAGCGCCACAAGAGGATTAAGCAAATAACATTTATTTGATGATAAAATTTTTTAAAATTAAAATTTACAAACAAAAATAAATAAATATGAAGATGATAAATGTTACATAATCTTTTATTAAATAAATAGTAAAACTTACATAAAATAATATTACTATTGTTAGATACTCTTATCTTTAGATATCTTAATCCTATTGTTAGATACTGTTATTTTTAGATTACCTTATCTTACTTTATTTTACTAATCGTTTTCTTATCTATCTACTCTCTCTTGTATCAGTATATATTGATGTAATTGCTTTATGAATATACATACTGAAACTTCTTCTTCTCAAAATTATCATGGTATCAGAGTCTCTCAAATTTTCTCTGCTGATCGAAGTTCTCTTGGTGTTTTCGAACATGCAAGGAGGGAGGGAGAGGGGGGTGTCTGGGAGGGGGCGGGAGGAGAGGAGTGGAAGAAGGGGGAGGAAGGGAGTTCGTCGGGGAGGGGAGAGTGAAGCGGGGAGGGGGAGGTGGGGCTGAGTGCGGCGGGGAGGCGGGTGGAGAGGTTGGAGACGGGGCAGACTGCGGAGAGGGAGAGAAAAGAAGAAGGAGAAGAATGGTATTCGTGGTATTTTTAGGGGGTGCTTTATCAAACTGGTGGGTGCCAAGATTTGGGAGCTAGTATTTTCACCCAAAAAATGATGAAGGCACCCTAGGATTAAGGCACCCCATTTTTTGGTAAAGGCACCCCATCAAAAATCAATAAATGTCCAAAAACCCCCTCTCCTCCTCTCTCATCTTTGCTGGTGACCTCCAGCCTACCCCATCGTCGGCGACCACTCCTCCCCGGCCTCTCCCTTCACCGGCGAACCCCCTCCCTCCCTTTCCCTCCCCTTTTCCCGGCCTTCCACCCTTGCTGGTGATCTCCCAGCTTCCCCCCTTCGCCCTCGCCGACGGTCCCCCCCCCCCCCCCCCCCCACCCAATCTCCTTCTCCCCCAGTTGTTCTGCCGGATCTGGCGAACAGCTTGGGAGGAGATCATTGGGGTGGGGGGAGGGGAAGGGGGTTGGGAGATCACGGGGAGGGGAGGGCGAGCGGGAGGGGGAGCCGGGGAGGCAGGGGGAGGGGGAGATCAGGAGGAGAGAGAGCGGGGGAGGCAGGGAAGGGGAGGAAGGAGGACTGAGACATTTTAAACTTTTCACTAAAGATAAAATTATCAAAAAATATAATGACACACCTGTAATAACTTGTGGGGGGGTGTTTTTCTCATTTTTTTTGGGTTGAAACGACTGTTCCCCAAGGATTTAATGGGTGCCTTTAAAAGGCAGAGAGACATTAAAAAAGGAAAATTAGAGAGGGAAGAGAGAGAGAGAGAGCGAGACCCAATTCATTTGAGATCTTCAGCTTCTCCGTTCTTTTTTGTTGACAGAAGAGAGAGAACGAAAGAAGAGAGGAGAAAAGGCCAAGAATGGATCCGGATTCAGTGAAATCAACGTTATCGAATCTAGCCTTTGGAAATGTAATGGCGGCAGCTGCTCGTGATTACCAAAAGGTGCGATGAGACTCTTTTCTTCTTTGTTTCTGCTTTATCTGCGCGATTTTATCATAGATTCATCATACTATTGGATGGAGAGTGTGAGCTTGTAGTTTTACGAGACCTATTTTGCAACAAACTAGCAAAAGATGCGATTTTTGGAATTAACTCACTGTCAATCGTTTTTATTTGAATAGGATAGGAAAGAAAGCACGATTTTGATTAGTATAGTTTGATTGTGCAGTTGTAAATTTCTTCTGAGCGTGTGCCCGGTTATGATGAATACCAAATGTTTGATTTTGTAATCAACCCATCTTTTTGTTCTACTTACATACATCAAATGGTCATACTCTGTAGTAAATCTATAATAGGCTAATAGCTAATTTTGTATCATCAACTTTTGGCGTGAAGTAGAGCAATCAAATACTCAATAACTGATATGTGAACAAGGCCAAGCAAGAAAGTGTGAGCGATCTTTCTAACTGGGAAAGAGTTGGTGTAAACTATCAAAAGGTGTGATTTTGTATTAGACCCATTACTCCTTTTCTTCCTAAAAATATCGAATGGTGCAGTTCTCATAAATCAGTTGCTATTTCTATTGATTTTCTCTTCTCTTTTCAATGTTCGTTCTGCAGATGTAATCTTAGAGAAGAAAGAAAATCCAACATGTATTTTTTTTTCTTTGATGATCTCAAATTGTGGAGTGTAAAACAAGATATTATGTGGGTTTCTTTTGTCATCGTACCAGACAAATGACACAAGCTACTTCCAACTGTTACCAAAATTTCAAATACTGCTCATTATTAGATTAACATGAAGAAGCTACCCATAAGTATAGATAATCATGTCTAACTTTTCATTTAAATACCTCCACTGACTACAACAATGACACTCTTCACATGACTTCCACGTGATATTGTTTTAGAATGCACTCACAAAGTAAATCTTGTCTGTGGTGGTTATGTGAAAATTTGGAGAGAGAACCTGGAGGTAGTATTTTTTTAGTTCAGGCATGAAAATTTCTTTTCTTGATGACAACTATTATTCTTTGAATATTTTGTGCTCTAATATTTTCATCAAGATATTGCATGAAATTTTGTGTAAGCATGTGCTTGGTTTGGGTGTATGCAAATGAGTAAATAGTTGTAAAGTGTAGAAGTTTGGCCCAGATCATAGATCTGGGGAAAATGTGAGAAGGTGAATGGTATGGATTTTCATGTAAACATCGTGATTTGATATGCTTGTTTTCTAGGGTGGTGCTATCAATATTCACAGTATTACTTGATAGTTTATGTGTTTCTCTTTTCAGCTGCTTCTTTCTTCAAATTTTACATTATTTTGGTATTCACTTCATAAATTAATGATCTAATTTATTTTGTTAAGATGGACGTTTCTCATGCGTCTCTTTGGATTTAGGTTATTTATACAGACTTTTGACTATTTGCAGAAAAGATACATTAATTATATAATTGGAACAAATGATGAAGAAAGATGAAAGGTGATGATTCACTTAGTAAAGGTTTGAGATTCAAAATACTGATTTTGCAGCAACTTGTCTTTGAGAAACAGTGGGGGTCTAAGACTCTCCTAGAACCTAGGTGGTTTTATTTTTGTTGATTTTGGATACAAAATTTGGTACAAGGTCAATTTTCAGTATGCAATATGGGAGGACTGGAACAAGGTGACCCGCTTTATCCTCTGACAATTTATTATTCTAGTTCGTGAAACCAGATATGGCAAGCTGAATTCCGTAGTACCTGATAGGTCAATTTTTAGCATGCAGGAATACAAGCCATTTTTATATATAGGGAGAAAGTAGTGACATTTTTTCTTCTAATATTTAAAAAAGAAGTATACTCTTTCTCAAAGAAGAATGATGATATCTTATCTATCTAAAATTGTTAAAGGGAAAGGATGTAACATATTACCTATGTTGGTGGGATTACAATCTTGGAAGGGACCAAAAGCAAAACTATTTTTGGAAAATTGCTGGTGATTTAGATTTCTCCCTCTTGAAAGTTTCACTAAACTATTCTTGCTATAAATTTGGATTCAGATGACTAAGTTTATAAATGTCAAAAGTTTTGGGTCATTTGAATATTGAGCCTGAATAGAAGAACTGAGGAGCAGAAAAGTTTGGGTATTGTAACTATTGTTGATCTTTCTGGCTTGCACATTATTCAATCTTTCAACCTTGTTTCTCCGGATGCTTGAGAATTGAGATGGAGCAATCCTGTGTTGATTTTTGTATTCATCTCCATCCAACAATAAACTTCCATCTGTAGTCTATTTCTGATGCCTTCCTGTCATCTTCTGTAGAAAGATACAATTCTCCATTTAAAGGGAAGCCCAAGCATGGTTCAAAGTCTCGGTCTCGGCCGCCGACTCGGCCGGCACCGAGACGGATCGGTCTCGGCGACTCGGATCGGACTCGGGCGATACGCAAAAAACGCTACATAGAGCGCCAAAAAAATTATGAAAAAATCATGACAAATCATAAAAAATGTAGATATCAAAATTCATGTATCAAAATTAAACTGAGGGGGGGAGAGAGAGAGGAACAGAGAGAGAGAGGGAGAGAGAGACGTAGACAGAGGGGAGAGAGGGAGACACAGTCACAGAGGAGGAGAGAGAGACGGAGAGAGAGGGAGAGAGGGACAGAGAGAGAGAGAGAGAGAGACAGAGAGAGGGAGAGGGGAGAGACTAAGAGGGAGAGAGAGTCCGAGAGAGAGAGAGAGAGAGAGAGAGAGAGAGAGAGAGAGAGAGTCACAGAGAGAGGGAGAGGGAGAGACTGAGAGGGGAGAGAGAGAGAGAGACGGGGATAGAGTCCGACAGAGAGAGACATATACAGAGGGAGAGAGAGGGACAGAGAGGGAGAGGGAGAGACAGAGAGAGAGCCGGAGACAAAGAGGGAGAGAGAGGTAGACACAGAGGAGGAGGAGAGAGAGACGGAGACAGATAGGGAGAGAGAGGCACAGAGAGAGGGAGAGGGGGAGAGAGAGAGACTGAGAGGGAGAGGGAGAGAGTCCGACAGAGAGAGACACAGCGGGAGAGAGAGAGAGAGACGGAGACAGAGAGGGAGAGAGAGGGAGAGAGAATTACCTGCGACGGCGAGGCGACGGCGACGGCGAGGCGACGGCTAGGGCGACGCGGGGGGACGCGAGAGGGAGGGAGCAGCGTGTGAGAGAGAGAGACACAGTAGGAGAGAGAGAGAGACGGAGACAGAGAGGGAGAGAGAGGGAGAGAGAATTACCTGCGACGGCGAGGCGACGGCGACGACGAGGGCTAGGGCGACGCGGGGGGGACGCGAGAGGGAGGGGGCAACGTGTGAGAGAGAGAGACACAGCAGGAGAGAGAGAGACACAGCAGGAGAGAGAGAGAGGGAGAGAGAATTACCTGCGACGGCGACGGCGAGGCGACGGCGACGGCGAGGCGACGGCGATGGCTAGGGCGACGCGGGGGGACGCGAGAGGGAGGGGGCAGCGTGTGAGAGAGAGAGAGATCAGATCGATCTGATCTCTCTCTCTCTCATACGCAGGCCCTTTAATTGACCCGGATCGATCGATCTGATCTGATCACGGGCGCCGAGTCGACCCGGATCGGGTCCGACTCGGACCCGACTCGGGTGACTCGGCCGAGTCGTTCACGACTCGGCCGAGTCGCCCGAGTCGGGTCCGAGTCGGACCCGATCCGGGTCGACTCGGCGATTCACGCATGACTCGGGCCTCCGAGTCATACCGGAGGCCGCCGAGTCGGATACGACTCGGCCGAGTCGTATCCGACTCGGCCGATCCTTTGATCACTGAGCCCAAGAGGTATCCCTCTTCTAAACTTCCGTCTCCAAATCCATACATTTCTTTAGATACATACATCATTCTCCAAAAAATTCCAAAGCAAGAACTACAGTAGAGGAGATTGTTGTATGGGTCACACAAACATCTAGAGTTAACTAAATTCAGGGTTGTGTGTTTGCTGTTAAAGCAACAACCTCCATTCAGGCATTATCTAATTGGTAGAGCTGATTATGGAGGACCCTTAGTGGTTCCATAAAGATTGGAGAAAAGTTTCCTGACCTGTATCAATTTGGCATCAAAATCATTCCTCAAACATAACTGATGGAGGTCGTTAAGAAGGGTCTTTCCTTTGAGGGATTATTATAGTTTCTCTTATTAGTCCAAGCAACACCCACAGCTAGATAACTTAAAACAGAAAATTATTTTTATTTTGAATTAGTGCGAGAAATATGCCCATGCACTTAACCCTTTACTGAATTGATTAATAACTAAAGCCCATTCGGGGTTTAGTTAGGGCTTCTGGTTTCAAATTTTCTGCCTCCCCCTTCTTTCTTATTTCTTCCTACTCTGGAGTGGCTAAAGTAAGGAGATGCATCGTGGTATCTTTTGTCACCTGTCCTACTAATCTCTATTGTCCTCCTTTGCCTGTTTAACTTGAGTTGCCCCATTACTTCATTAGGGTCTGCGGATTCTTGTCTGAACAATATCCATACAAAGAAAAAAAATTCCTCCCAAATACCTCAAGTATTTTCAGTCCATATTCTTCAATCCCGAGAAAGGAACCTTTTAACTCCT
>JAVJIF010007206.1:52500-229592 GCA_038442645.1 Agave tequilana
TTTAAATACTTTTTGCCCATGCATCAAGTAGGGAAAAAACGGACGACCTAAATAGTGAGTTGGTTAGTTTAACGGTGTAGAACATTTGAAACCTAACAAAAATTAGTTTATAGGGGTTTAAATGTTTAGATCATCATCAAATGGCTAGATCAAGAATTTGTATGTCTAAAGATATATGTCTAACCAACTCCTTACTTTCGACCATCCATTTTGCGCCGCTTGATGGATGGGCAAAAATTATTCAGAATACTTGATTTTTAATTTTAGTTACTTTAAATAATACAGATCAACTTCAATGGAGTGAATCTTGTATATGAATGTCGGATGTTGGTATTTGAGTGGGAAGATGATGCAGACATCTATTTAAGATGAAAGAACCGGTGAGATGAATGCAAGAAGTCCCAGTCGAAGTTGAAGTCGTAGTAGGATTTGAAATTTTTTCCTTTATTTTTGTTTTTTTAGTTTCTTTATTTTGGTATTTTGAGTTTCTAAATTTTGGGAGTGTAATTCTATTTATATTGGAGTTTGAGTTGGACTCAATTTTGTAAAAGTTTATATAAAGGCCTTATTGTACCAACAATGAGCAATGGAGAATTTTGATAAATTTTATTGTGTGAGATTCAACTTCTCTCATATTGTTTAGGATTACTTCCTAACCTCTTTCAAATAAACCTTAATCTAATTTCTCCTTCTTATTCCTTTCACCTGCAAACAAATTCTAGAAAAAACCCAACAATTATTTTCTTCCTCTCCACAAAAAGCCATCAACAGCAAACGTCAACTCTTTATTCTTCTTGTCTTTTTCTACAATCCATCCAAAGGAACGCAAGAAAACCTCCACAACCCACTGATCTCATCTCCTCCAACAAAACTAACGCCGCCACCTCCTCTGACGGACGCAACATCACCTATCAGTACCATCTCCAGCATCATTTGTTGCTTCAAAGAAGGAAGAAGACACAAGCTTCAATTCGGATCCAGACCCATTATTAAAAAAACAGACCCGTTAGCGACCCTACTTTATTTTGGGCCGTAACTTTCACATCTGGGCTCCATTTCAGGCGATCTTGGTACAGTTACTATCGTGACGAAGAGCTCTACGCATCAGTACCAACTACAGGTCCGAGATATTTTTGTAATTATCAGGAGGTAAATTTTCTTTAACACGGTCTATTTATTTGTGCGTTGATAAGTATCCTTATTATTTTATCGATTTAAATTGCTGTCATTATATCGTGAGACTGTGAGATTTTACTTGCCTTGTATTTGTTGATTATATATATTGAGAGTATAAGCTTTGCCTTCGTAACTGGTAACTACTTTAGTTTATTTAAATTGCGAATGGTATACCTGTACTTGTACATTTTGTTAAATTCATCATCCTACATTATTTGTTATAATTATTTTTCTACCCAAGATTGTAATAGTTGGTGAAACGTAGCAAAATTTATCATATCACTAACTTCTGATTCACTTGCATACCCCGTTTCACATTATCTTGGTATCAGAGTACAGTTAGGGTAGGATTTGCATCATTTAGGCATTCACTAGGAATTTTACTGTTTTCTTGCATTTATAAAATAATAATAATAATAAAAAATCTAGTCTAAATTTACATCTCTTCATCCTTATTCAAGTTTTGCATAGTGCATGCCCACCCATAGTGGTCACCCATATTTGTTAGAAGAGTCTAGCAAATCTCACATTGGGGCCAATGGATCCCCAACAGATTGCTGCAATGTTCGCCGAGATAAATGCCAAGTTAGATACCCTTAAGACACTCGACGAAAGGTTGACCAAAGTGGAGTCTACACGTGATCAAACTCCACAGAGAAACAACCGACGTAACAACACCAAGGACACATCTGATGCTCAATATCTGAAAAGCATCAAGGTCGATGTTCTCAACTTTGAGGGACGTCACAACCCACAACTTTTCATAGATTGGACACTCCAACTAGATAGGTACTTCACATTGTACGAACTTACTGAGTCTAAGAAAGTTAAGTACGCTGTAATGAAACTGTCCGGCCAAGCTAGTCAGTATTGGACCAACCTAGAAAACAGACGTGCAGCCCGAGGTCGACCACCTATTGACACATGAGATAGGATGAAAGAAGAGTTAGAAACAAAGTATGTGCCACCATCGTTTAGTGCTCGTCTCATGAACAATTGGCACCAACATACTCAGGGTAACAAATCTGCAAAAGTGTATGTCGAAAAAATTGATGAATTTCTCATCAGATGCAGTACCCTTCATAAGGAAGGAGAAGCTCAAATTCTTTCTAGATTCAGAGCCGGCCTTAGAGATGACCTACGAACTGAACTATTAGTTAGAGGAGTCAACAAGTTAGAGGCAGCGTATGACTTAGTCCAAGATTTAGATTCCGTTAGGACCAATCACCCTTCGAAGAGTCATGATTATAATGCATCAATGTCTAGACCTTCCCCACCTTCCCAACCCCATAGGTCTAGTACCCAAACCCCTTTACATAGGGATGACATCAATGGTAAGTCTTGAACGGGACAACAAAAACAAGGGTCCTGATTCCTCCAGAGTTAGTTTTACAACCAAGTGCTACAAATGCTAAGGTTATGGACATTTAGCCGCCAGTTGCCCTAGTCTTGTCAAAATCACCATAATAGATGGAGTACCCACCGAAGCCACTGAGTCAGATTCTGATGAGTATACCTATCACCCAGATGTTGAAACTGACGAGTCATCAAGCGATGATGTTGGTCTCAACTGCATTAGGCCAACGCCGTCTACCCATTTGTTTGTCGTCAAGTGTGTTTCCTCTCCACCAGCAAAAAAGGACGATTGGAGAAGAACTGCGACCTTTCACACATTCACTAAGAGTGGAGACAAGAGTTGTAAGGTGATTGTGGACAGTGGAAGTTGTATGAATGCAGTATCGTCTAGGCTGTGTGAAAAACTTAGATCAGAGATTATACCCCACCTTCACTCATTCAAAGTGTCTTGGATTGACTCCACAACACTTGAGGTCAAACAACGATGTCTTGTTCCAGTCAGTTTCAATTATTATAAAGACAAGATTTGATGTGATGTGATCACCATGAATAGGTCAAGTTATACTAGGTAGACCATAGTTGTTCGACAAAAATGTCACCATTTACGGTCGATCCAACGTATGTCAATTTGAGCATGAGGGTAAGCAGATTAAACTACTACCCTTGAGACCTAAGACTGGACACTCCCAGCAAACGTCCACTTTGGCTTTGCTACCAACTCCACCCTCTCCACTTCTCATTACTACTGTTCCTTCTCTATCTCCCACTAATCATGCATACCATGTCCGCAAATCACTTCCTCCTTTACCTATACCATCTCACCATAAAGCATTCGAGTTTGTAACTGTATTTGCATCACATAAACACGTGCACAAACTACACAAAGAGATCAGTGATAAAAATAAATGGAGCAATGTGAAGCCCACTCTACAAGCTGACAATAGAAAAATATTTAAACTTTTAATTTAGGCGACTATGTGATGGTTCGGATTTATCCGGAACAGTTTCCTTCGGGAACTGTTAAAATGTTGCATGTCCGCAGTGCTGGGCCTTTTAAGATCTTGAATAAACTGAATTGTAATACTTATGTTATAGATCTTTCTAAAGATTATAGCATTAGTTGTACTTTCAATGTTAATGATCTAATAGATTATAGGGTTATAATTGTAGCCCCTTGATTGTTGAGCCTTCCTTAAGCCATTCTTTGAGAGACCCCCATTTATCCCACTCTCAGATACTCATCCTATTACAGCAGAGACGGTTGATAAAATTTTAAAGATGAGACTATCACCACCAAAACTGGTGGAACTTACATGTACTTAAACCGCTGTAAAAAAACACCGACTGTTAATTCACAGCTAGATTGAGGTGATTTGCAAAGGATTGATCCAATGCAGCATGAGAGACCTAATCCATTTAAACTCGACGGAGTCGAGTTTTCTCCCCCGAGGAGAATGATGCAGACATCTATTCCAAGATGAAAGAGCCGAAGAGATGAATTCAAGAATCTCAGTCCAGGTTGAAGTCGTAGTAGGATTTGAGATTTTTTCTCTTTCTTTATTTTGTTTTTTACTTTCTTTATTTGGTATTTTAAGTTTTAAATTTTGGGATTGTAATTCTATTTAGATTAGGAGTTTGAGTTTGAGTTGGATTCAATTTTATAAAAGCCTATACAAAGGCCCTATTGTACCAACAATGAGCAATGAAGAATTTTGATAAATTTTATTGTATGAGATTCAACTTCTCTCATATTGTTTAACTGTTTAAGATTACTTCCTAACCTCCTTCAAATAAACCTTAATCTAATTTTTCCTTCTTATTCCTTTCACCTGCAAACAAATCCTAAACAAAAACCAACAATTATTTTCTCCCTCTTCACAAAAAGTCATCAACAGCAAACACCAACTCTTTGTTATTCTTGTCTTCTTCTACAATCCATCCAAAGGAACCTAAGAAAACCTCTAACTACCCACTGATCTTATCTCCTCTAACAAAACCAACGCCGCCACTTCCTCCAACGGACGCAACATCACCCATCAGTACCATCTCCAACATCATCCTGTTGCTTCAAAGAAGGAAGAAGATACAAGCTTCAATTCGGATCCAGACCCATTATTAAAAAACAGATCCGTTAGTGACCCTACTTCGTTTTTGGGCAGTAACTTTCGCATCCGGGCTCCGTTTCAGGCGATCTTGGTACCGTTACGATCGCGACGAAGAGCTCTACGCATCAGTACCAACTACAAGTCCGAGATATTTCTGTAATCATCAGGATGTAAATTTTCTTTAACACGGTCTATTTATTTGTGGGTTGATAACTATCCTTTATTATTTTATTGATTAAACTGCTGCCATTATATCGTGGGACTGAGATTTACTTGTCTTGTATTTGCTGATCATATATATTGAGAGTACAAGCTTTACCTTCGTAATTGATAGCTACTTTAGTTTATTTAAATTACGAACGGTACACTTGTACTTGCACGTTTGGTTAAATCCATCATCCTGCATTATTTGTTTTAATTATTTTCCTACCCAAGATTGTAAGAGTTGGTGAAATGTAGCAAAATTTATCATATCACTGACTTCTGATTCACTCACATACTCTGTTTCATATCAGAAGGATTCGGGCTCGAATCCTTCCGGAACTACACAATTCTATATATATCTCTCTATATTTATATACACACTCTCTCTCTCTCTCTATATATATATATATATATATATATATATATATATATATATATATGGGGTTACTGTACCTCAGCCGACGGCTGAGAGAGTTTCTCAGCCGGCGGTGACGTGGCTGAATATATGCCACATATCGGTCGCAGAGTGTAGGCGCCAAAAAAATCAAAAAAATCCCGCCTAAAAAATTGTCAATCAAATTGACCAAAATACCCCTTTTTACTTCTAAACTAGTAAAAACTCATCCACAATAAAATTTTACCCCTTTCTTATTTCTAAACTAGCAAAAACTCATCCACAACAAAATTTTACCTAAAAATTTGTAATTTACAGAGAATTTTCTGTTGAATATATCTACAGTTATAAAATTCCTAATTCTACTACATCGAAATTATAATGAAAAAAAATTGGATCAAGATAATGTGAAATAAACAGCAGCAGTGAAAAGTAAAAAAACATGCTTGAAACATAAAAAAAACTGTTGTTTTTTATATAATTTTTTATTATTTTATTTCGTGTTATTTTCAATTCATATAGGTTTAATAAAAGAAACTGAAATGAATAGAAAAATGAAATTTAATGTGGGGCAACCGTATATTGATTTTTCTATTACAAATGTACAGTGTAAAAAAATAATGAAATACAATGGTTAATTATTTTGCAGATATTTTATAAATCAGATATTCTCGTAACTGTGACAATATTTATTTATATCACGACTGTGACCCCGCATTTCTTATTCGCATAGAAATAACAGACGAAACATGATATCTTTCAGCACTGCGACGACAGATGCTGTTTTTTTCACATGCCTTATGTAACAGAATTTTGATCGTTTTACAAAGTCTGCGATCATAGTCGCAGTCATAGTATAACAAAACTTTCGAATACTGCGACCATGATCGCAGACTTAATATAATATAACTTTCAATTTTATATCACGACTGCGACACTAGTCGCAGTCATAGTATAACAAAACTTTCGATCACTGCGACCATGGTGGCAGACTTAATATAATATAACTTTTAATTTATATCACGACTGCGACCCTAGTCGCATTCCTTATTCGCATAAAAATAACACACGAAACATGCTATCGTTCAGCACTGCGACCACAGTCGCTGTCTTTTTTCGCATGCCTTATGTAACAGATTTTTGATCATTTTACAAAGTAGATTAGCCCTGCGACCGTGAGATCAGTCCGCGTATATCACATCTTATAAAATATTATATTAATTACTCTGAATTAAATGAAGTAATTAATATTCTATCTACCATGATACAGTAACAGTCTCGAAAAAAGAGATGCACTAATATTAATCTCGATAAAAGAAAGATGTGCACCATACGTAATCTAAGATATAGGAAAAACATTCTATAAAAAGTTAATTTGTAGTTCACGTAATAAACCTCTGGAAAAAAGAAACTCTTCGAATTCTCCCGCTATAACTCTTCAATTAAATATTTAATTTCTTTTTACCACTTTTTCGAATACTCAACCGTCACCTATAACAATTATTATTACTATTCATGTTCTTTCACATTATTAATCTTTTTATAGTGCTTGTAACTAATATATTATCTCATATCTAAAAACGATATTTGTGCTCTTCCTTTTCAATTTGATTTCAAAACTTTCAGAAAATAATTCATTCTTGAATCATGTCTTCCCTATCTTCTTCCTCTGAACACTCAGATTTCAACTTCAATCATTCTCCTACCGGTCCTCTTTCTTCAGGGTATTCTAGTGAATCTGATACCAGTCTGAACTTCACTCCTTTTGACTATCTCATTATATCAAATAATATTTTATCTGATCCTCCTCTTCATGAGGATGATGAAGTTTTCATGGGGCTTAGTGAGGAGGAACTTATTCCTCTGCCACTTTACAGAGACATACTTGATGAAAGCACGTCCTCTGATGCTAGAGGCTCGCTTTCTTTGAGCATATCTTTAACAGGTTCTTCTCGACACGGATCGGACGAAGAGCTTGATAGAGACGATCCATTCTGGGAGTTTATCGGTGAATCAAAGCACCCTCAAAAAAGGGAAGAAACTGAGGAGTACTGCGAGCTGGACGACGAGGAAGATGATGAGGAAATAAGTGATGAACAGGAAGACGAGGAGAATGAAGACGACGAATTTGCTTATGATGGTGATGACGACGAGGATTAGGATTTTCTGATGTTCTGATATTCAACGTTATTTTGTCTTCTTTTAAGAGCTTTTAATGCTCTTTTTTGGTAAGGTCTCTTTCTGACTATATTATGTTATAAATAAAATTTACTTCTATCTGTAAAATAATCTTTCATATTTTTAAAATACATATAAAGTATACCGTATAGTTATTATTTCTGCATCTTATCTGCGATAATGGTCGCAGTACTCAGATAATAATTACATATGAAACTGCGACTACGGTCGCTGTCCAGTCATAAATAGTTTGATCGTTTTGCATTCAATAAAGTTAAAAACAGCTACCATGATCGCAGTCCAAAATTAAACTATATAAACGGATAATACTGCGAACATGATCGCAATCCTCTCAAATCAGTATATTTCACTGTATATCACAAATTAGAAAACTGCGACTGCTGTCCTTAAGCACTGCGACCATAGTCGCAGTCCTTGTTCGCATGCAATATGTAAAAAAAAATTCGTAGTTTATAGGCGGCTGAGACAACAGTTACAGTGAAGAGCAAATATATAAAATCATACGTAAACTGTGACTATAGTATCAGTCCTTAGTCACCGTTATTACATTTAACCTAGCAAAAAAATCATCCACAAAATGTTGTCGTAAGCACTGCGACCATAGTCGCAGTCCTTGATCGCATGCAATATATAAAAAATAATTAATAGTTTATAGGCGGCTGAGACAACAGTCACAGTGAAGAACAAATATATAAAATAATACGTAAAGTGCGACTATAGTATCAGTTCTTAGTTACCGTTATTACATTTAACCTAGTAAAAAAAACATTCACGACATGCTCTCGTTAAGCACTGCGATCATAATTGCACTCCTTGTTCGCATTCAATATGTAAAAAAAAAATAATAATTTATACATTACATGTGAAAAAAGTAAACTGCGACTATATTCGAAATCAGTAAAATTCTTACAGATCATATCATAAAAATCTACAAATTAAATAATTATAGATTGCGATAAAGGGCGCTTTTAAAACTATTGAGAAATTATTTTATTGACCACTACGACCTTAGGCGCATTCCTAAAATATATAATATCTGCGTAAAAAAAATTTAAAACTACTGAGAAATTATTTTATTGACAACGACGAGCTTATGCGCATTCCTAAAATATATAATATCTGCGTAAAAATTTTTTTAATAAAGAAGCATTCAAATTTATTTCGTGATTTGATGCAGTTGGTCGCAGTTTGGTCGCAGTTATAAAAGATAATTGTGACAATATTGACTAACGTCAGAAATATAAAAAAATAATAAACTATACAGATCCACTATCTTTTACCGTAGGGACATTTAGTAATTTCAACTGTTTCAGTAGGCGGGCCGTCCTTCCTACTGTGGCTAATAATGTGCCACGTCACCGCAGGCTGAGAGGGTCTCTCAGCCGTCGGCTGATATATATATTTCTGTGTGTGTGTGTGTATATATATATATATGGGTTAGACTACAAAATTTTGATTTATTTTTGGGTTAAAAACTTAACGGTTTGTTTTCCATGCTCTGACATCTAAATGCAAGATCCACTCCGTTAAAGTTGATCTATATTATTTGAAGTGTCTAAAAACTAAAAATCATATCATTTGAATACTTTTTGCTTATCCATCAAGTGGGCGCAAAACAGACGGCCGAAAGTAGTGAGTTGTTTAGTTGAACAGTGTATAGTATTTGAAATCTAACAAAAATTAGTTTGTGAGGGTTTTTAAATGTTTAGATCATAATGAAATGGTCGGATCGAGAATTTGTATGTCTAAAAATGTAGATCTAAGCAAAATTCTATTTTAGATTATCCGTTTTGCGCCCACTTGATGGACAAGTAAAAAGTATTCAAATGACAGGATTTTTAATTTTTAGATACTTCAAATAATGTAGATCAACTTCAACGGAGTGAATCTTGTATTTGGATGCTGCAACATGGGATTTGAACTGTTTAGAGTTGGACCTAAAAATAAACGTTTATTTTGTAGTCTAACTCTCTCTCTCTCTCTCTCTATATATATATATATATATATATATATTTATAGACCTGTGTCTTTCCACTCCGAATCCTTCCCACTCAAATTCAACTCTCCGACATTCGAATACAAGATTCATTCCGTTGAAGTTGATCTATATTATTTCAAGTATCTATAACCAAAAATCAAGTGTTTTGAATACTTTTTGCCCATGCATCAAGTATGGGAAAACGAACGACCTAAATAGTGAGTTGGTTAGTTTAATGGTGTAGAACATTTGAAACCTAACAAAAATTAGTTTGTAGGGGTTTTTAAATGTTTAGATCGTAATGAAATAGCCGGATCGAAAATTGTATGTTTAAAGGCATAGATCTAACCAACTCACTACTTTCGGCCGTCCATTTTGCGCTGCTTGATGGATGAGCAAAAAATATTTAAAACACTTGATTTTTGGTTTATAAATACTTGAAATAATATAGTTCAACTTCAACGGAGTGGATCTTGTATCGAATGTCGGAGGGTTAAATTTGAGTGGGAAGGATCCGGGTTCAAATCCTTTTGGAAGGACACAAGTCTCTCTCTCTCTATGTATATATATATATATATATATGTATATATATATATGTATATATATATGGAGTTACTGTACCTCAGCCGACGGCTGAGAGAGTTTCTCAGCCGGCGGTGACGTGGCTGAATATATGCCACATATCGGCCGCAAAGTGTAGGCGCCAAAAAAATCAAAAAAATCTCGCCTAAACAATCGTGAATCAAATTGACAAAAATACCCCTTTTTTACTTCTAAACTAGCATAAACTCATCCACAACCAAATTTACCTAAAGAATTTTCTGTTTGAAACACAAAAAACTATTATTTTTTATTTAATTTTTTATATTATTTTATTTCGTGTTATTTTCAACTCATATAGGTTTAATAAAAGAAACTAAAATAAATAGAAAAATGAAATTTAATGTGGGGCAACCGTATATTGATTTTTCTATTACAAATGTACAGTGTAAAAAATTAATGAAATACAATGGTTAATTATTTCGCATTCCTTAAACACAAAAAATTCATAACAGACGAAACATGATATCTTTCAGCATTCCGACGGCAGACGCTGTCTTTTTTTACATGCCTTATGTAATAGAATTCTGACCATTTTACAAAGTCTGCGATCACAGTCGCAGTCATAGTATAATAAAACTTTCGAACATTGCGACCATGGTCGCAGACTTAATACAATATAAATTTCAATTTTATATGACGACTGCGACACTAGTCGCAGTCATAGTATAACAAAACTTTTTTATATCACGTCTGCGACCCTAGTCGCATTCCTTATTCGCATAAAAATAACAGACGAAACATGCTATCGTTCAGTACTGCGACCTCGTTCAGCACTGCGACCAAAGTCGCAATCTTTTTCGCATGCCTTATGTAACAGATTTTTGATAATTTTACAAAGTAGATTAGCCATGCGACCCTGAGATCAGTTCGCGTATATCACATCTTATAAAATACTATATTAATTACAATGAATTAAATGAAGTAATTAATATTCTATCTACCGTGATACAACAACAGTCTCGAAAAAAGAGATACACTAATATTAATTTCGATAAAAGAAAGATGTGCACCATACGTAATCTAAAGATATAGGAAAAACATTCTATAAAAAGTTAATTTGTACTTCACATAGTAAACCTCTGGAAAAAAAGGAACTCTTCGGATTCTCCCGCCATAACTCTTCAATTAAATATTTAATATTTTTTACCACTTCTTCCAATACTCAACCGTCACCTATAACAATTATTATTACTATTCATGTTCTTTCACATTATTAACCTTTATATAGTGCTTGTAACTAATATATTATCTCATATCTAAAAATTATATTTTTGTTCTTCCTTTTCAATTGATTTCAAAAACTTTCAGAAAAATAATTTATTCTTGAATCATATCTTCCCTATCTTCTTCCTCTGAACACTCAGATTTCAACTTCAATCATTCCCCCACCGGTCCTCTTTCTTCAGGGTATTCTAGTGAATCTGATACCAGTCTGGACTTCACTCTTTTGACTATCTCACTACATCAAATAATATTTTAACTGATCCTCCTCTTCATAAGAATGATGAAGTTTTCATGGCGCTTAGTGAGGAGCAAATTATTCCTCTGCCACTTGACAGAGACATGCTTGATGAAAGCATGTCCTCTGATGTTGGAGGCTCACTTTCTCGACACGGATCGGACGAAGAGCTTGATAGAGACGATCCATTCTGAGAGTTTATCGATGAACAAAAAAAAACCCTCAAAAAGAGGAAGATGATGAGGAAATAAGTGATGAACAGGAAGACGAGGAGAATGAAGACGACGAATCTGCTTATGATGGTGATGACGACGAGGATTAGGATTTCCTGGTCTTCTGATATTCAACGTTATTCTCTCTTCTTTTAAGAGCTTTTAATGCTCTTTTTTTGTAAGGTCTCTTTCTGACCATATTATGTTATAAATAAAATTTACTTCTATCTGTAAAATAATCTTTCATATTTTTAAAATACATATAAAGTATACCGTATAGTTATTATTTCTGCATCTTATCTGCGATAATGGTCCCAGTACTCATATAATAATTACATATGAAACTGCGACCACGGTTGCTATCCAGTCATAAACAGTTTGATCGTTTTGCATTCAATAAAGTTAAAAACAGCTACCATGGTCGCGGTCCAAAATTAAACTATATAAACAGATAATACTGCGAACATGATCGCAGTCCTCTCAAATCAGTATATTTCACTGTATATTTCACTGTATATCACAAATTAGAAAACTGCGACTGCTGCCGTTAAACACTGCGACCATAATCGCAGTCCTACTTCGCATGCAATAGGTAAAAAAATTTATAGTTTATAGGCGACTGAGACAACAGTTACAGTGAAGAGAAAATATATAAAATCATACGTAAACTGCGACTATAGTATCAGTCCTTAGTCACCGTTATTACATTTAACTTAGCAAAAAATTCATCCACAAAAATGTTGTCGTGAGTACTGCGACCATAGTCGCAGTCCTTGATCGCATGCTATATGTAAAAAAATTTAAGAGTTTATAGGCGGTTGAGACAACAGTCACAGTGAAGAACAAATATATAAAATAATACGTAAACTGCGATTATAGTATCAGTTCTTAGTCACCGTTATTATATTTAACCTAGCAAAAAAAAAAACGTCCTCTCAAATCAGTATATTTCACTGTATATTTCACTGTATATCACAAATTAGAAAACTGTGACTGCTGCCGTTAAACACTGCGACCATAATCGCAGTCCTACTTCGCATGCAATAGGTAAAAAAATTCATAGTTTATAGGCGGCTGAGACAACAGTTACAGTGAAGAGAAAATATATAAAATCATACGTAAACTGCGACTATAGTATCAGTCCTTAGTCACCGTTATTACATTTAACTTAGCAAAAAAATCATCCACAAAAAATGCTGTCGTAAGTACTGCGATCATGGTCGCAGTCCTTGATCGCATGCTATATGTAAAAAAATTTAATAGTTTACAGGCGGCTGAGACAACAGTCACAGTGAAGAACAAATATATAAAATAATACGTAAACTGCGATTATAGTGTCAGTTCTTAGTCACCGTTATTACATTTAACCTTGCAACAAAAAAAAAACGTCCTCTCAAATCAGTATATTTCACTGTATATCACAAATTAGAAAACTGCGACTGCTGCCGTTAAACACTGCGACCATAATCGCAGTCCTACTTCGCATGCAATAGGTAAAAAAATTCATAGTTTATAGGCGGCTGAGACAACAGTTACAGTGAAGAGAAAATATATAAAATCATACGTAAACTGCGACTATAGTATCAGTCCTTAGTCACCGTTATTACATTTAACTTAGGAAAAAATTTATCCACAAAAAATGCTATCGTGAGTACTGCGAGCATAGTCGCAGTCCTTGATCGCATGCTATATGTAAAAAAAAAATTTAATAGTTTATAGGCGGCTGAGACAACAGTCAATATATAAAATAATACGTAAACTGTGATTATAGTATCCGTTCTTAGTCACCGTTATTACATTTAACCTAGCAAAAAAACGTCCTCTCAAATCAGTATATTTCACTGTATATCACAAATTAGAAAACTGCGACTACTGCCATTAAACACTGCGACCATAATCGCAGTCCTACTTCGCATGCAATAGGTAAAAAAATTCATAGTTTATAGGCGGCTGAGACAACAGTTACAGTGAAGAGAAAATATATAAAATCATACGTAAACTGCGACTATAGTATCAGTTCTTAGTCACTGTTATTACATTTAACTTAGCAAAAAATTCATCCACAAAAAATGCTGTCGTGAGTACTGCTACCATAGTCGCAGTCCTTGATCGCATGCTATATGTAAAAAAAATTTAATAGTTTATAGGCGGCTGAGACAACAGTCACAGTGAAGAACAAATATATAAAATAATACGTAAACTGCGATTATAGTATCAGTTCTTAGTCACCGTTATTACATTTAACCTAGCAAAAAAAAAAACGTCGACGACTTGCTCTCGTTAAGCACTGCGATCATAGTCGCAGTCCTTGTCTGCATTCAATATGTAAAAAATAATAATAATAATTTATACATTACATGTGAAAAAAAGTAAACAAAAAATCAGTAAATTTCAAATTAGTAAATTTCAAATTGAAAAAAATTAATAAAGAAGCATTCAAATTAGTTTCGTGATTTGATGAAATTGGTCGCAGTTTGGCCGCAGTTATAAAAGATAATTGTGACAATATTGACTAACGTCAGAAATATAAAAAAATAATAAACTATACAGATCCACTTTCTTTTACTGCAGAGGCATTTAGTAATTTAAACTGTTTCAATAGGCGGGGCGTCCTTTCTAGTGTGGCTAATAATGTGCCACGTCACCGCAGGCTTAGAGGGTCTCTCAGCCGTCGGCTGATATACATTTCTCTCTCTCTCTCTCTCTCTATATATATATATATATATATATATATATATATATTATATATATATATATATTATATATATAGACTTGTATCCTTTCAAAAGGATTTGATCCCGGATCCTTCCACTCAAATTCAACCCTCCAACATTCGAATACAAGATCCACTCCGTTGAAGTTGATCTATACTATTTCAAGTATTATAAACCAAAAATCAAGTGTTTTAAATACTTTTGCCCATCCATCAAGCGACGCAAAATGGACGGCCGAAAGTAGTGAGTTGGTTAGATCTATGTTTTTAGACATACAAATTCTCGATCCGGACATTTCATTATGATCTAAACATTTAAAAACCCCTATAAACTAATTTTTGTTAGATTTCAAATGTTCTACACCGTTAAACTAACCAACTCACTATTTAGGCCGTCCGTTTTTTCCCTACTTGATGGATGGGCAAAAAGTATTTAAAACACTTGATTTTTAGTTTATAGATACTTGAAATCGTATAGATCAACTTCAACGGAGTGGATCTTGTATTCGAATGTTGGAGGGTTGAATTTGAGTGGGAAGGATCCGGGATCAAATCCTTTTGAAAGGATACAAGTCTATATATATATATATATATATATATATATATATATATATATATATATATATATATATATATATATATGTGAGGGGACCCAGATAACATGTCAGAAAAACTGTACTATGCTTGATCTGTAATCATACAAGACTTATCTATTCTGTGATTCAGGACCCCGAGCTGGAAAAATTGCATGCAGACAGAATTGCTGCTCTCAAGGTAGGGAAAGAGCAAACCTTTTTATACGATAGTTTGAAGTTATTTATCCAATAACGATTCACAAGGATACATATTCTGACAGAAAGAAGCTGAAAAGAGGGAGGTCTTAAAGAGGCAAGGCCATGGTGAGTATAGGGAGGTATCTGAAGGGGACTTTCTTGGGGAAGTTACCGGGAGTGAGAGTGTGATCTGCCATTTCTACCACCGCGAGTTCTATCGTTGCAAGTAATTTGATTACATAGAACTTATATTGTAGATTGCAAGTAATTTAATCACATAGGACTATATGTGGATTGGTCATTCTATTTCTAATCTTTATGGGTTTGGCTCGATGATTCCGTGTAGGATAATGGATAAGCATTTGAAGGCCCTTGCACCACAACATATTAATACGAAGTTCATCAAACTGGATGCTGAAGTTAGTCTGCTTTGTCCCTTCTCTCTGTGTGCGCGCGCATTTACCGGTGAATAGGAACTAACTATTATTGGAACTGAATGCAGAATGCTCCATTCTTTGTGACAAAATTGGGAGTTAAAACCCTTCCATGTGTATTATTGTTCAGGTATATTCATCTTGTTGGTACTTCTCATCTTCATTCTCCTTGCATTTTGGTTTATGAATCCCTATATGTTGGATGTTTATGTTTTCTGCATCATGTTTAAATCACATATGCTGCTTACTGAGATTTATACATCAAATCTTACTTTAAAACATCTGTCACTTCTTTCTAGGAAGGGCATCGCCTTTGATAGGATAGTTGGATTTCAGGACCTAGGAGCCAAAGATGATTTCACCACAAGATCCTTGGAGAATGTTCTAAAAAGAAAAGGTGCTCTTCGTTTCCTTGATCTTCTTGAGAACTATCTGGTAGGTTGTAATATCTGAATTATCTTGTGTTTCAGGAATCATTGATGAGAGGAAGGCGGATAATGACGATGACGATGAGGATGGCCGTGGAAAATGTGGCAGAAATAGGTGTGTCAGATCATCAGCTGTTCAGGATTCTGATTCTGATTGAGTACCAAAATGATACCTTATCGTTTCCTGTACTACTGATTATGGTTTTTGTAATCTATCAACTCTTGCCCCTAAGGCCTCGTTTCGAACACTTATTGACAACAGTATGGTGGAAAGCAATAGAGAGAGTTTTTTTGTATTTTCTTTTCTTTGTTTATTTTGGCTGTGGAATTCTTCCCCTGATTGAGGGAGGGATTAGTATTTGACTGAACTCGATGCAAATCAAATTTTAGTGTCAGCTTGGCTTTGAGGTGCTCATGTGTTCCAACTCAATGTTCGTCTGTGTTAAGGCCTGCTTTGAATATTGCAGACAAGTCTATATTCTCTTGAAAAAGAATTCATTAAATCTAAGCTTATTGTCAATGCTTCAGTACTTTTTTGAGTGCTCCCACACAACTTCATGTCCCAAGCTGAAATTATTATTTCTCCATTCATAAAAGTCAGAAGTTCTAACAGATCTTTAGAAGGAAAACATGAAGATTAAATTTTGATGCTCTCAATTCATAGGTTAGAGAGCAGTATGGAGTGTTTTTGTGCTAGGAGTGGCATTCTGTCATTTCATAAGGAAAAAATACATGGGGTAGCATTCTGTTGGCGGAAGAGAGTTCATACTTTTCTTATGCTGCTCCACCCTAATCTTGCCATCCTTGAGCCTCCATAGAAGTAGAATACAGTGCAAGCGCACAGTACAAGAGTGTGATTGCTCAATACATTTTACATATGTTAATTACTATTTCTTCTTCCAGGGGTTAACACAAAATTTGCATGTCATTGCATCCATATCTCTGTAATCTTTTTCACTTGTACCGGAAATTGCTTTAAGATAGAGCACTAACACTACGACTATTCTCATTTTTTTTTTTTCCTTTCCCTTTTCAGGAGAAATTCTCATTTTCAGTTCCAATCATTAGCATATGAAATGTGTCACAAATTAGAATCAATTGAGATATTAGAGAAAACAGAAATGTTGTGATAACACATAGCATGGTTAAATGAAAATTCGATGTTGTGAAGTCTGCTTTGATGCATATGTATCTTTGACTTCAATTTTTTTTCCTTTTTCACTAAGTATGCATCTATTAACTTCATATTATCTAATGATCGAGCTATGGTCTTAAATGCAAATGGATCTAGAGTTGACCCATAAAATTCCACCTCTAAACACAGTGGGACTAACAATTCGTACTAAAATTCAGTCTAGACAAAATGATCAAACCTAGCACAATGTTCCCTTACAACAGTTTAACTATTCTTGTCGGTGTAAATGATAAGATCAAGCACTTGTCCCTACCTGTGTTCAAGTTCGTTTTCATCCCCAGCTCGAGACCCTTTTTGAAAGTTGTGAATGATATATGCACACTGATTGACCATTTACATAAATATTTAAAGTCTAACAATACCAAAATATTTTCATTGAATGTCTTTAGTATAACATCATTTAATTCCATTTTTTTTTAAATTCTATGTCTCAGTAGCGTTGTTTAGATCTTTTGTAACTGTGAAGAACAATTTAAAAGATGTAATCGTATTAAGGTTCAAGAAGGATTCAGAAACTTTTAAAGTTTACATTAATCATCATGCATGTAAAAGAGTAAATGCTGGTGTAGAAAGCATTGACACTATATATACTTTTTTATGTTTAGCTTCATACATGAGTAGCCGAATAGCTTAATGCAACAATTTTGGTAACAAGTAATGGAAAATAAATTCAACTTCTAGTGCACATTAGAAAATACAGTAAAGACCGTCAGAATCTTGAGCTTCGCCATTAGCTTACTTCAAGGTGGCATGCCTTGAATTATAACTTCCTGCTTCCACAGGCCTGGTACTAATGATTGATTCTTATTTCCTTAGCACTTCTAATGATTGAAGGTCATGCGGCTGGCTACAGCAAATTTCAAGATTGTAGGCGTAGTCTACACCAAACCACATTAATAGATTTGAATAAAGTCAATGAATTATATCAAAAGGAACTTGCATACCTGGTATTAGGAATAAATACAACATATAATTGTTATTGAAGGGGAAAGAAAAAAGGGGAAAAAATAGCATAAGGCCTCTTTGAGTTATGCAAATCTCAAAATCATGCTTTAAAAAGGCACATTTGCCTTGCTCTACGACATTCCTGTTTATTACATTATATTCAAATCCTAAACCAATCTCTAAAATTTTATAAATCACAGACACTTAATTCACGTTCTTTTATGGGCTCACTCAATCAAATCAAGTTTTAATAGGTCTCAAAATTTCCAGTTCCCATATATACATAGCTGCTAAAAATGGTATGAGATTAGTACTTATACCGGTTTGACTTGGGGCACCATCTCAAAAGACTGGGATTAGCCTATTAGGTGGAGTAGCAAAGAGTCTCCCTACAAGCTCAACTATCTTCACACTGGAAGTCTCCCTGCAAGCTTTATACATAGGTGCAATGGGGGATCTACATTGTCGAACATCACTCACACATAGGACTAAGTTCGGTGCATGGCTCTGATACCAATTGAAGGACTTAGGGCAGCATCCAAAAAGACTAACCTATTAGGTAGAGTAGCACAAATCCTTATAAACTCAAGACTATCCTCATGTTTAGCTGATGTGAGACTATTTGTTCGACCCTAAATTCCAACACCAATGATACAGTGTTTATCTTGCCTTGACATAAACAAAGGATCAGAGCAGAAGTTACCAATCATACTTGCAATATGATGCATAGAAACACAAGTTTTTGTATGCAGAATAAAGCAAATCTTTCAAGAAAATTTTGCTGCAAAATATGGATTTCAAATTACAATTACCCGCATATCTCGCTTCAATTGCGACCTGTTGAGCCAAATTCTTCAAAGGTTGCTTCTTTTTGAAAACCCATCGACGAAGTTGTGGTGTATTCTCTAGACCAATCAGTTTCTAAAAGGATCATATTTCTAGACCATAACACTATAAAGAAGAGCTGAATATGCCATATGACTTTCTTGCAGATACTTGTTAAGGGATGTTTTTTTTCTTTTCTTCTCTCCCTAGTTGAGAGGGTTTTCATGGAGAAGACGAGTAAATCAAACTAAAATCTACAAAGGTCTGTCAAAAAATTTATGGCACATTGCAAATAGTAAATAAAATGTACGATCAGATGATGAAGAAAAATTAAGACAGAAAAAAATACCTATTTAGAAAACTTAAAAAGAATACACATTTTAAAAGCATAACATATATCCGCAAGGTTGAAGGGAAAGTCGCTTACAATAGACTATAATCTATATATTAACAACAATTACATAGGAAGTACATGAACAGCTTGATTAGAGCGGCACAACTCACAATAGATTGCGTGTACTTTACCTTTAAAACATTAGAAAAGAAGTAAAATATTTGATTCTTTTGTGTGTTTCTAGCGGGATGCATTCATCATTGAGGTGGCCACAATCCTTCACTATGTATGGAGCATTTTGTGAGGATTTTAAAGGTACACAATTTAACCTTTTCCTTTTGCCCTTTTTCACCCATTCAATTTTTATATCAGGGTGTAAAATTAGTGAAGTGGAGCAAATGGGGTCTTGCCTACTTGGCTTCATTGTTGAAAATGGTTTCATGATCTAATCTTTCAAGAGATTTATATAAATTAATGCCTCTGAGGACGCTCTGGTTGCTTATATCTTAGTTAATATGGGTGGATAAAAAAATAATCTTTACTACTGCTCTGTACTTCTTCTATGCAAATAATTGAAATTTAAAAAAAAAATTAGAAAATGCAACGAGGGACAGTTAGGTGCTGATATCTTGCTATGTATGCATATTGCTGGGCAATAATGAAGCTTTTGGAAGATGAGGTTTATTTGAAGTGTTGGAAAGAGAGAATATTGCTAAGGAAGTTGACATGGATTGCCGAGGGGTCGTCGAGGTGATCGCCAAGGAAGTCGACGACGAAAGGCGAAGGAAACAACAGCAGCAGAAAATAGCAGCAGCAGCAAAACAGGTTGACCGGTCGACCGGCCCGGTCGACCGGACGTGCACAACGTGCACAAGTAGTAGATCGGTCGACCGCCCGGTCGACCGACTGAAGTGACCCAACTCTCTGTTGGGCACCTAGTCGACCGACCGGTCGACTGGTGGAAGAGGTTGGTCGACCGCCCGGTCGACCGACAGTCGGGTGTTGGTAATTTCTGCTGATTCGGAAATCTGTTGTATTTAAGGGCTGTTGTTGGTTTCTAGGGTTAAAAAGGACCTGGAAAAGAATCCTTGAGAAGGAACTGCTAGAGCTCTCTTACATTCAAAGAGGCTGCTAGCCATTGTAATCTTCTTCCAAAGCAATTAAATCTCTCTCTGATTGCCCCGAGGATGTAGGCGTTGAGGCCGAACCTCGTTCATTTGTTTGTTTGCGTGTGTTCTTTCTCCAGTGATTGTTTTGTATTGTTTGGGATTGTTCTCTGTGCTTGGAGATTTAAGGGGATTCCTCTATCGGGGTTGTTGTCGCTGTGGGGCACAACAAGTGGTATCAGAGCATCCAATTTTCGCTTGGGATTTCTGGAGATTCGGAGGGCTCGAGATCTGATTCAGTGGAGATCGTGTGTCGATCTCAGATCAGAGGTATTGGTGTTCGTGGATCGTGTGTCGATCTCAGGAGGACGCAAGGAGGGCTTATGGAATCTGTGGTGGAGTAGATCCGGTGATAAACTCAATTTAGGGTTTCAGGAAAAAAGGTAAAAATCAAATTTTTATCTGAGTAGTGATCTATTTCAGTTGGTTGTTCTTCCGCATAGATAGAGGATCAAGTAATCTCAATGGCAGAGGAAAGTACTTCAGTTAGGACCATGAATCCTCACCCGAGGATTGATGTTGTCAAGTTCAACAGTACAAATAACTTCGGAATGTGGAGATGTGAGGTTATGGATGCACTGAATGCATCAAACCTCGAGGACACTCTCCTATTGGAGAAGAAGAAGAGCACGACCACTGATGAAGAGTGGGCAAAGATGAACAGGTCAGCGTGTGGGTTGATACGTTCATGTTTGTCGCAAGACATAAAATATCTTGTGCAACATGAGACGTCGGCGAAGCATCTGTGGGAAACCCTTGAGAAGAAATACCTGACGAAGAGTGTTGAGTTCAGGTTGCAGCTTAAGAGTAAGCTGTATCAGTTTCGGATGAAGAATGGGAGCACAGTGAATGAGCACATCAACCGATACACGAAGCTTCTTACAGATTTGATAAACGTGGATGTCGTGGTAGAAGAGGAAGACAAGGCGATCATCCTCCTGAACTCACTCCCGGCAGAGGAGTATGAGACATTCACTCTGACTTTTATCAATGGTAGACAGACTCTGAACTACCATGAGGTGTCGTCTGCACTGACAAGTTATGAGACGAGAAAGAAGGAGAGACATCCTTCTCAGTCAAGCTCATCAGAGGAGGCACTGAAAGTAAGAGATAGGGGTTCATCAAGGAAGGGCAAGGAGGTTAGAGGAAGATCAAAGTTCAGGTCAGGCTATAGGGATCTGAGGAAGGACCAGTGTGCCTTCTGCAGAGAGATAGGGCACTGGAAAGTGGACTGTCCGAAGTTCAAGGGGAAGAAGAAGGAGTCGAAGGCTGAAACAAATCTCGCAAAAGTGACGAATACTCAGAGAAGCAGTTCACAGGCAGATGGAGCAGATTCGGACTCGTCAGGTTTCTCGTTTTCAGTCAGTTCTCCCATCATTGATAACTCATGGAAAGATGAGTGGATTCTGGATACAGGTACAACATACCATGCGTGCCCTAATCGGGGCTGGTTTTCCAACTTTGAGAAGCTGGAGGGGTGTTCGGTCGTTATGGGTGACGATCACCCATGTAGCGTGGAGGGTGTAGGTACAATCCGAATCAGGATGTTTGATGGGATGGAAAGGGAGCTGAAAGGAGTGAGGTATGTACCTCAGTTGAAAAGAAATCTAATCTCCGTGGGAACTTTGGAAGCATCGGGCATGGTGATATCTGTTCGAGATGGTGATCTCAGGGTGATCAAGGGCTCGTTGGTAGTGATGAAGGGCGTCCGCCGAGGAAATCTTTACTATTTGAAGGGTAGTACGATTTCAGATCAGGTGGAGACTTCTAGTTCCTGAGATGATCGTGGCCCGGAGGTCTGGCAGGAAAGGGTCGGACAGGAAGAATGTAATACCCCGTTCCCGGAATACGTACTTAGTTGCGTGTTCAGATTTTCGATCGTATTTTTTCGATTTACTTCCTGTAATTATTCTGTATTATGAATTCCTTATATGGTTGTTTTGTCTTGGATTTGGATTCGTGGTCTTGGAGTCAGCCCTAGTCTGAACCGAAGGCCCGATCCTAGAGTATTACCCGATTTAGACATTCTGATAATTAAAATTGACCGATTTTAGTTTTAAATATCATTTTCTAATATTATATATTTTTTCTATGATTTTCTAGATTTTTCTGGAATTAAAATGAAAGTCTTCAAAACTGGTGTCGGCCAGTTCCGTTGACCGATTCCCGGATTTTTATTTCACAATCAGCTAAGAATTTCTAGAAGGTCCTTTAGGCATTATTCCTTAGAATCATATTTTCTACCTACATTCTTTTTCTGAGGATTTTATGATTTTATGAAAATTCCGTCGGAGTCGGTAGGTAACTGATTCCGGGATTTTTAGTTTTAAAACTATAAAGTATTTCTTAAAACGGATTTCACTATGATACTTAGTATTATATTCTTGATTTTTGGTAATTATTTCGGGTCGTTCCGAGATACTTGAATTTCGGACGATTCCGGTATTTTTCCCGAAAGATTTCCGCATCCGTAACTGAATCCCGGGAATCCGCCACTTCCATTATTTTCATCTTCTTTCCTAAGAAAACATCTTCTCATTATAATTTCTTTTCCTTTTTCCTTTTCCTTTAATTCTCTTCCTTCCTCCACAAGCCACAAGCTTTTCTATTTTCCAAAATTCCAATCTTTTCCAAAATCCCAACTTCCACACACTTCCACCAAAATATCTCCACCACAAATATCTCTTTCTCTCTCTCTTCCATGGCCGGCCAAGTGGCCAAAAGAGGGACACTCATCCCCTCCTCCACTTTGCAAAAAGCCCCCTCTCATCTACATTAATTATACCTCCTTCACAAATCCAAAATCCTATTTAAACCTTCCCTTTACATTTCATTTCCTTTTTTCATTTTCTCTTCACCAAGAGCCAAACCCTAGCCACCTCCATCTCCTTCATCTCCACCACCACAACTACTCCAACCTCTTCCCTTCATCTTCCTCCTCCTTCATCTCCATGGGAAACACCACCAAGGTCATCTTCTTCCTCCTTCATCTCCATGGAAGCCACCACAAGGTCATCAACTCCAACAAGACCTCATCTTCTTCTTCATCATCAACTTCCATCACTACCACCATCACTCCATCACCTTGTACTTCTCCTAGGTAAGTGTTCTTCATCACCAAGACTTGATTAATTCCTGGTATACTAAAGTTTACATATCATGTTCACTTGTGTCTTCAAATCATGATTATTTGGTCATCAAACAAAACCACCAAAATCTGTTCTGTTTGCTGTTTCCAGACGATTAGTCGACTAGACCTATAGATTAGTCGACTAGAAAACCCTAGTTGAAACGTAACCTTTCTGGAAACACAGTTTTAGTCGACTAGACCAAATTACCAGTCGACTAGAGACCCTTAGTCGACTACACCCTTGACCCTAGTCGACTAACCTTTCCTGAATCAGAAACCCAAACTCTCTGTATCACAGTATTAGTCGACTTGACATGACTGTTAGTCGACTTGAGATGTCTGTTAGTCGACTACCCTTTCCATCCTAGTCGACTAACTTTTTCTGAAACCAGAACCCAACTCTCTGGAACCCAGATTTAGTCGACTATGCCAGACTATTAGTCGACTAACCCCTATATTAGTCGACTACCCTTTCCACCTAGTCGACTAACTTTAGCTGTCTGTTATGGTTGATTTCTTTCTTGAATAGGAACCTTATCCTCTAGACTTACATCACATATTGGTACTACTTGACTTGTCTCTTGACAAACATCATCTTACCTTCTCTCCTTCTCTCTCCTCTTCTCTCTACATATTTATATCAGGTTTTGTGGCGCATCCCGAGCTTCCGTGGATTTTGGATCTTTTGGCATATTGGTGGTTTAGGCGAGTAGTCTCGCTCTTCTCTTATCTCTATTTGAGTTTCCCGTTTCGCCGGGACGATAAGTATTTCGCTTCTTATTTCCATATTCATGTATTGCACTACAATTGTTTGTATTATGGTAGCTTCATCTTGTGCTTGTACCTTGCTTATGATATGCTTGTTTCTTCATCATATACCGTGCGTGGCCGACCCTTCGTGGTCGTTAGACTTTGAGTTACTTCCATGTTACTACTTGTCATTGCTTCAGACTTGTTAGTTGCATGCTTCCTTTTAACACATGTATATCACCTGACCATCTAGTGTGTTATCACCTGACCACCTGCCATGCTACTATTTGACAAGACCCTTTAGTTATGCTATGACTTGCCCTGACTACTATCAACCTCTTGCCATGACTTAACCCGACTATTATCAATCCTTTGATATGCTTGGTTGTTTACTAAATATCATCACCCTGTCATGCTATCACTTGACACCCAGCATGATATACTTGACTTGTGATTATCACCTTTACGGGAACCTTACCTTATTATCCTGTATCATGATCAGTGACTTGTTTTCCTGCTTTACATGCAGTGACCTGACTATATAGTACGTATGTACTCCTGATTCCTGATCATGTCCATCTCCTGTTTTTCCCGTAAAGTGATAATTAAACTATTGAAGCTTAAAAAGCACCAACTTGTATTGGGTCGGGGGAAACATGCGGATATCGATATGTGTTCGTGTTTACAGTGGTATTAGGTATATTGTACAATCATGTTCCGGTCTGACCTGTGGGCCTCCAGGGGACCGAGGGGAGAGCTGGCTCCCTTATTCCTGTTATGATAAGGGCATACATAAGTCCCTCCTGTTTAGCCTTGCGGCTGGCTTCCGTTTCCATGCAACGGAACAATCCTGGACCGTGGTCCCGGGCATGCACGGGACCCACTGTAAACATAGTTCGTTGATACCCCAGCTAGTTTCCAATAACAACCTTGCTTTACTCGGATATGGATCTATGTGTGTTGGGACGCTAGTTCACATAGCTAGATATCAGGGTAAGACGAGTAATAATAAAGTGTCATAATAATCGGCTCTTTAAGTTGTAAGTAGAGGTATGTGGAATGGGACGCATACTAAAGCCTGCAACTTAAACGGCTATGAATCTGTGATGTGCCTTACCATATTTGTTGTAATGGTTTTATTCGGATTTCCTGTTTTATGATTATTATGCCATACCTATTCATGCCTGCCCTAACCTATCTGCCTCCTGAGTATTTCCTACTTGATATCATTTCTTATATACTTCATTTGTGTTCTAACCCTCCTGTCTTCTGTACTTGACACCTGTGCTCCTCCTGACTCGCCACCTGGCATCCATATTCCTACTCGCCTGGGGAGTTTCACTGACTCCCCTGGATTCTTATGTCCAGGTTATGGAGCCCGGAGCGTGTGGATTCTCCCCGTTACTGCTCAGAGTGGCGCAGCGGTAGCGTGGATCTCCAGCCGACCGTCCAGAGCCACATCCTCCCAGGCCCCCTGTATGCCTCTCGAGTTTCCTCTTAGCAAACTCGTGAGTGCCCTTTTTCTATTCATACTTGTACATTTCCTTGTATACTTGTATGTGAGCGCCCTTTTATGCTGTTCATATATGTATATCTCTTGTACTCTCGCATTTGCGCATATCTGTGATGTATTATTATTGTAATATTCATCACCTCTGGTGATAACTCTGTGATTGTATATATATATGTGTTGGAATGTATAATGCACCATTTGCTTCCGTACTCTGATTCTTGTCTGTACTGATGCTTAGCGTATATACGGGAGGGTAGTTCTGACCTACGTATATACGTCGCAGTGACGTCCCCGTATCGCCGGGATCGGGGCGTTACAGGATGGTATCAGAGCTTAGGCTCTAAACATCTTCAGTACGTCCAGAAGGCAAATCAATGGTAAAGAGATTTGCAACTGGAATACATGAGTCTTGGTTATACATTCCAACTACAAGTGCAGAGTTATCTATTTCTTGACTATCTTTCCTTTGATTCCTAATCCCTCCTATCCTTTCCCTGTTTTGGTTTTATGAAGCCTTTATGCCAACTTAAGATATGATTAGACTAGAGAGGTAGTGGCTGGTTCTGAATGAAGTTATTATGTGATCTCTCGGCCAACTCTATGAAGCTTGGTATTCTCCAGATCGATCTCGATCTGGCTATCTTTCAGAAGACAGCAGTCGGAATTCTCTACGGATATTCTACATTCTCTACTATATCGTTCAGGGTGATTGGCGCCTGGTATTCGGGATTCTTAATTATCGGCCTTCTTTATTATGCTCAGGGCTATCAGGGTTTTCTTTATCTTCGGTATTCTGGCTCATTTATTGCACAGCCACGACATCAGCAGTATTATTCAGCATTATTCGAATATTTATACAGCCGGAAGTGCGGAGGATGATTATTGTTCAGTCGACTTGAGAGCCCTACCTCTAGTGCTTCATATCTTAATTGGTATAGATTCCACCTTTGTCCCCTTTGTATTCAATTTACCCCTTATCGAAATTGCGAGGACGCAATTTTTGTAAGGTGGGTGGATTGTAATACCCCGTTCCCGGAATACGTACTTAGTTGCGTGTTCAGATTTTCGATCGTATTTTTTCGATTTACTTCCTGTAATTATTCTGTATTATGAATTCCTTATATGGTTGTTTTGTCTTGGATTTGGATTCGTGGTCTTGGAGTCAGCCCTAGTCTGAACCGAAGGCCCGATCCTAGAGTATTACCCGATTTAGACATTCTGATAATTAAAATTGACCGATTTTAGTTTTAAATATCATTTTCCAATATTATATATTTTTCTATGATTTTCTAGATTTTTCTGGAATTAAAATGAAAGTCTTCAAAACCGGTGTCGGCCAGTTCCGTTGACCGATTCTCGGATTTTTATTTCACAATCAGCTAGGAATTTCTAGAAGGTCCTTTAGGCATTATTCCTTAGAATCATATTTTCTACCTACATTCTTTTTCTGAGGATTTTATGATTTTATGAAAATTCCGTCGGAGTCGGTAGGTAACTGATTCCGGGATTTTTAGTTTTAAAACTATAAAGTATTTCTTAAAACGGATTTCACTATGATACTTAGTATTATATTCTTGATTTTTTGTAATTATTTCGGGTCGTTCCGAGATACTTGAATTTCGGACGATTCCGGTATTTTTCCCGAAAGATTTCCGCATCCGTAACTGAATCCCGGGAATCCGCCACTTCCATTATTTTCATCTTCTTTCCCAAGAAAACATCTTCTTATTATAATTTCTTTTCCTTTTCCTTTTCCTTTAATTCTCTTCCTTCCTCCACAAGCCACAAGCTTTTCCATTTTCCAAAATTCCAATCTTTTCCAAAATCCCAACTTCCACACACTTCCACCAAAATATCTCCACCACAATATCTCTTTCTCTCTCTCTTCCATGGCCGGCCAAGTGGCCAAAAGAGGGACACTCATCCCCTCCTCCACTTTGCAAAAAGCCCCCTCTCATCTACATTAATTATACCTCCTTCACAAATCCAAAATCCTATTTAAACCTTCCCTTTACATTTCATTTCCTTTTTCATTTTCTCTTCACCAAGAGCCAAACCCTAGCCACCTCCATCTCCTTCATCTCCACCACCACAACTACTCCAACCTCTTCCCTTCATCTTCCTCCTCCTTCATCTCCATGGGAAACACCACCAAGGTCATCTTCTTCCTCCTTCATCTCCATGGAAGCCACCACAAGGTCATCAACTCCAACAAGACCTCATCTTCTTCTTCATCATCAACTTCCATCACTACCACCATCACTCCATCACCTTGTACTTCTCCTAGGTAAGTGTTCTTCATCACCAAGACTTGATTAATTCCTGGTATACTAAAGTTTACATATCATGTTCACTTGTGTCTTCAAATCATGATTATTTGGTCATCAAACAAAACCACCAAAATCTGTTCTGTTTGCTGTTTCCAGACGATTAGTCGACTAGACCTATAGATTAGTCGACTAGAAAACCCTAGTTGAAACGTAACCTTTCTGGAAACACAGTTTTAGTCGACTAGACCAAATTACCAGTCGACTAGAGACCCTTAGTCGACTACACCCTTGACCCTAGTCGACTAACCTTTCCTGAATCAGAAACCCAAACTCTCTGTATCACAGTATTAGTCGACTTGACATGACTGTTAGTCGACTTGAGATGTCTGTTAGTCGACTACCCTTTCCATCCTAGTCGACTAACTTTTTCTGAAACCAGAACCCAACTCTCTGGAACCCAGATTTAGTCGACTATGCCAGACTATTAGTCGACTAACCCCTATATTAGTCGACTACCCTTTCCACCTAGTCGACTAACTTTAGCTGTCTGTTATGGTTGATTTCTTTCTTGAATAGGAACCTTATCCTCTAGACTTACATCACATATTGGTACTACTTGACTTGTCTCTTGACAAACATCATCTTACCTTCTCTCCTTCTCTCTCCTCTTCTCTCTACATATTTATATCAGGTTTTGTGGCGCATCCCGAGCTTCCGTGGATTTTGGATCTTTTGGCATATTGGTGGTTTAGGCGAGTAGTCTCGCTCTTCTCTTATCTCTATTTGAGTTTCCCGTTTCGCCGGGACGATAAGTATTTCGCTTCTTATTTCCATATTCATGTATTGCACTACAATTGTTTGTATTATGGTAGCTTCATCTTGTGCTTGTACCTTGCTTATGATATGCTTGTTTCTTCATCATATACCGTGCGTGGCCGACCCTTCGTGGTCGTTAGACTTTGAGTTACTTCCATGTTACTACTTGTCATTGCTTCAGACTTGTTAGTTGCATGCTTCCTTTTAACACATGTATATCACCTGACCATCTAGTGTGTTATCACCTGACCACCTGCCATGCTACTATTTGACAAGACCCTTTAGTTATGCTATGACTTGCCCTGACTACTATCAACCTCTTGCCATGACTTAACCCGACTATTATCAATCCTTTGATATGCTTGGTTGTTTACTAAATATCATCACCCTGTCATGCTATCACTTGACACTCAGCATGATATACTTGACTTGTGATTATCACCTTTACGGGAACCTTACCTTATTATCCTGTATCATGATCAGTGACTTGTTTTCCTGCTTTACATGCAGTGACCTGACTATATAGTATGTATGTACTCCTGATTCCTGATCATGTCCATCTCCTGTTTTTCCCGTAAAGTGATAATTAAACTATTGAACCTTAAAAAGCACCAACTTGTATTGGGTCGGGGGAAACATGCGGATATCGATATGTGTTCGTGTTTACAGTGGTATTAGGTATATTGTACAATCATGTTCCGGTCTGACCTGTGGGCCTCCAGGGGACCGAGGGGAGAGCTGGCTCCCTTATTCCTGTTATGATAAGGGCATACATAAGTCCCTCCTGTTTAGCCTTGCGGCTGGCTTCCGTTTCCATGCAACGGAACAATCCTGGACCGTGGTCCCGGGCATGCACGGGACCCACTGTAAACATAGTTCGTTGATACCCCCGCTAGTTTCCAATAACAACCTTGCTTTACTCGGATATGGATCTATGTGTGTTGGGACGCTAGTTCACATAGCTAGATATCAGGGTAAGACGAGTAATAATAAAGTGTCATAATAATCGGCTCTTTAAGTTGTAAGTAGAGGTATGTGGAATGGGACGCATACTAAAGCCTGCAACTTAAACGGCTATGAATCTGTGATGTGCCTTACCATATTTGTTGTAATGGTTTTATTCAGATTTCCTGTTTTATGATTATTATGCCATACCTATTCATGCCTGCCCTAACCTATCTGCCTCCTGAGTATTTCCTACTTGATATCATTTCTTATATACTTCATTTGTGTTCTAACCCTCCTGTCTTCTGTACTTGACACCTGTGCTCCTCCTGACTCGCCACCTGGCATCCATATTCCTACTCGCCTGGGGAGTTTCACTGACTCCCCTGGATTCTTATGTCCAGGTTATGGAGCCCGGAGCGTGTGGATTCTCCCCGTTACTGCTCAGAGTGGCGCAGCGGTAGCGTGGATCTCCAGCCGACCGTCCAGAGCCACATCCTCCCAGGCCCCCTGTATGCCTCTCGAGTTTCCTCTTAGCAAACTCGTGAGTGCCCTTTTTCTATTCATACTTGTACATTTCCTTGTATACTTGTATGTGAGCGCCCTTTTATGCTGTTCATATATGTATATCTCTTGTACTCTCGCATTTGCGCATATCTGTGATGTATTATTATTGTAATATTCATCACCTCTGGTGATAACTCTGTGATTGTATATATATATGTGTTGGAATGTATAATGCACCATTTGCTTCCGTACTCTGATTCTTGTCTGTACTGATGCTTAGCGTATATACGGGAGGGTAGTTCTGACCTACGTATATACGTCGCAGTGACGTCCCCGTATCGCCGGGATCGGGGCGTTACAAAGAAGAAGAGTCTTTGTGAGCTCCTGCAAAGACGGAATCGGAAGGTACTGCTACCTGCAAGTCGGAAGGTGAACACAGTGTTCTGGACAAGAAGAAGGTGAGATTCAACACCAGTACTCACTGCAATGAAGGTCTTCTTGATTGTGTTCACGTGTGCATTTGGGGACCTGCTAAGACGGCATCGCTTGGAGGTCACAGGTACTTTGTCTCATTTATTGATGGTTCATCTAGGCAGGTTTGGATATATCCATGAGACAAAGGGGTGAAGCCCTAGATGTGTTGGTGAAGTGGAGAGGAAAAATGGAGAGACAGATAGGTAGGAAGATAAAGGAGCTTCATATTGGTAATGTTGGAAAGGACATGTACCATTTCCTACGATTTGGTAAGAACACAGGTATTGCAACTCACTTCACAATAGGTACAGATGGGTTGGCTAAGGAAGTAATCCGTCCCTTGCTGGAGGCGGTTCGGAGGTTGTTGTCTAATGCAGGATTAGACAGGTCGTTTTGGGCTGAGGCGACTGAGTATGCTAGCCATCTCATGAACAGATCGACTGCGATAGGAGGTAAAGCTCTATTGAAAATTTGGTCTGGGAAAACTGCTCAAGATCATGGTGTGCTGCGGGAGTTTGGAAGTCCAGCCTACTTCAGTGCCAAGAATGGCAAGGTGAATCCGCGAGTAAAGAGGTTTGTCTATTTGGGCGTCAAGGGAAACAACTACAGGTTGTGGGACCCCGAAGACAAGAAGATCGTGATGAGCAGGAATGTCACTTTTGGAGAGACTTCAGGGTTGAAGTCCAACGTCTCTCAGCAGGTGGAGAGGACGAAGACTAAGGAAGGATCGCAGCGGGTGGAGGTTGATGCTACTCTATCATCTCCAGTTGGTTCGACATTTGAGGAGACTTCACCGGATGTGACACGGGTGGAGATCATGATACCAGGGTTGATGCTGAACAGGTTGAAGACAGGTGAGGGGGAAGGGGGAGATTGGGGGACTTCGGCATTTGAGGAGACTTCCCCGCCTCTCCCCTGCCCTGCCCCCCTCTAGTTCGGCCAGGTGAGGGGGAAGGGGAGATTGGGGGAGCGGCCCTCTAGTTCGGCCAGGTGAGGGGGAAGGGGAGATTGGGGGGCGGGGGGGGGGGGGGGGGGGGGCGGAAGGGGGGAGGCCAGGGAGGGGGAGGGGGAAAAAGATATTTTGGACTTTTCACAAAGAGTGAAAATATCAAAAAATAATGTCACACTTGTAATAATTTGTAGGGTGCCTTCCGCATTTTTGGGAGGTGGAAACATATGTTCCTTGCTTCTATCTACAACAACTTCAGGCATGTTTGGTTAGTTATAAGTGGGTTACAAGAACGAAGTCCACTTGCAGCAAAAAAAAATTCGAGCTGTTTGGGGGCCTTGCATATGAGAATTGGAATTGCAGTCCATGTGGGCCACACAATGAATTTCTTTTCCAACTGCAATTCATTGCAAGTGGCCTATGTTCCACTGCATAAAGTACAATATATACATATGAGCATCAGTCCTTTGGCGCTGTGGCATTCCTCCTTCTCACGTTGTGGGTGGTTCTGTGTTCTGTGTGGGCCATTCGGCGAGTAATGTGGTGTTTTATGCGTGTGTGTGTGTGTGTGTGTCTGATGATTAAAAAAAGTTATCTCTTCAAAACTACAGAGGATTCATTGTTCACAACTTGAAGCAATATGGCGAGATGCTTGTGAGAAATTTAAGTTTCAGATAAATAATTTTTAACAACCCAAGATATGCAATATGACCCAGGCCCTGCATTGACAAAAGCAGGTTGCAATGAATATTTTCTAATAGACAAACTTGATTTAATCTAAAATAAATAAATAATAGTAATTTAATAATTAAATATTATTAATCTAATAAAAACATTGATCAATTAATTAAAAAATTGGGTCTACAAGTGAGTCTGTAAGTGAGCTACAAAACTGCAAATAAGTCTGCAAGTGTAAGTGGGCCACAAAATTACAGTTGGGTCTGCAAGTGGGTATTGAAATCCAAACTTCAATTAAACAAAGTAAAATCATTTTGCTGCAAGTGAGCTTTACACTTGCAGCCTACTTGTAACAAAGCAAACAATGTAAATTGAATTCTTATTTTACTTTACAGTTGTACCAAATAGTATAAGTAACAATATATTTTTTCACATAAATTTTATATTATCAATCAAATACTTAAAAATTTACTTATGTAAAACTCACTTGCAACTGTAAAATAATTTTTCACTTTTGACCTGTGATTTTCTACTTGCAGATAACCAAATAAGCCCTTCATGACTTTTGTAGTAGGCCACTCAAAGTAAGATATACCGTTTTTTTAGTAATCATAGTGGCCCTCTCCTAGTTACGGGACAAAGAGAGATGGACTTGTTCATCCTCCTCTGAGGAAAAGCTGAGGTGCTAGTCAAGTGCCAAGTACTGTAATAAGATTGAGAGAACCTTCTCAAATATTGTGTTAATTAGAATATAAAAATTTTATCTTTAACTCGCTATATGAATTTTAAAATAGTGACCAAAGTCCAAATCTTATCAAGCTAAAAAGAAATGGCTAAAAAGGAAAAATATCGTTGTGCAAAAAACTCAATTTTCCATTCATAAAAAATGCTTTCAATTTGTTCGACTTATAAAAAAGACAATTAACCTACAGGAGCATCAGCACGTGAAAATATAAAAGTATTGTGCTGGACCCTCGTTACAACTTGAAAAAGTTTTGATGCATGATAGGAATTTTAAAAACTTGCAATTAATCAACGTGCATGGAGATAATGATGCAAACGTTCAACTAATCATTGGTTATGTTCTCGAGTTATCCAAAAATCTCAAAAGATCTACTCCCTCCCCTCCCCCCCCACCCACACACACACACACACACACACACACAAAAACCACCCACAAATGGAGGGTGCAGAGTTTTGCTCAAAGTGTCATGCAAGGTTTAAATCTAACCTTGCCTACCATATATTCGTTGGTGTCAAATTGCATGGATGTGAGCTTACTAGCTTTCTTTTGCTGCTGAATCACTTCCCAACTTTTTGTCTCAAGAATATATTAGCTTCTAAAGTTTGAACCTATAACCTCCTAGGTTGTTGCAAAATTCAAAGGCAAAAATAAGTAAAAACTTAATAGAAAAATATGAATTTACTTTTGTACTGAGTAGTCTCCTAACTTACCTATGCACTCAAAATATTAAAAATAAATCACTGGGTACTCGTATGAAATGCTATAAGTTACTGATTTTCTCTTTTGGGGATATAAATTAGTGATTTCAAATAGCATAGTGATAACATCTCTTTAGCAGTTTCAAGAGGTTTAAGGTATATGAACCAGACTATGGTCTATATTTCAAAAAAAAAAAAAATTATTTTTGAATAAAACTATTTTTTTATAACAACTATTTGTTAGATTGGGTCAGTGGCAGAGTTAAGATTTCAAAAACGAGGGGGCACAAAACTACAGTTAACTGCTCATGATCGTCTGCCGCTATACGATCTCTCTCTGGCGGCACGAAAACCATGGGTCGTCATCGGGCCTTGAGATGGGGTGGGGGGCGCAAATACAGAGGCCGGAGCCGTTTTTTTTTTTTTTTTTTTTTTCCCGGGGGGGGGGGGGGGGGCGCGGGCAAGTGACGGGGATTATGGTCGGTTTCAAGAGGCCCAGTGTCAGACTCGGTGTCGAAGATCCGATCTTGTGGTTTTTGGAGGTGGGCTCGATCTGACCCGGCCCATTATCAGTAGGCCTAGTGGGAGCCTTTCGTCTACAAATTGAATTGTCCTGCTGCCGAGCGCCTTTGACGCAGTGGCATCACCCCTCCCCACGTAGTGAGGAGGTTCCGCGTTCGATCGACTCTTCCTTGGAGACTTCGCGCGGGTAACATTGGAAGGTAAGTATCCTCCATCCCCTTATAATAAAAATTAAAAAAAAAAAAATTGAATTGTCCTGCGAGACGTTGACATTCGGGTGCATGCCGTCCAGAACGTAGAACACTAAACTGTCCGAAAGTACGTGCAGTTCATCACCCCAATAATTGTTAAGTCAAAGTCCGCGGAGTACAGCTCTGCATTTTACTCCCGACGGTGGATTTATATGAATCTAAACTTCTATCCTATTCCAATTTAGTTCCAAGAAAATGAATGTTAAAAGATGCTATTATATTATTCTGATCAAGAAGATTAAACCGCATTGGATGGAGTTCTAACTTTTTACTTATTTTACGTAACTTTAGACTTCAGTTTCAGTATGGAACTAATCTAATCACACATGATTTTTAAAGAATAAGTTTGTCAACACTGCAGAAGCTGGAGGATGCAGATGTCCATGTCAGAGTTCAACAACCTTACGTTTATCCTAATGTTAACTTTGGAAAGTATCGCTAAAAACCAAATAATAGAGTTAACGTTAGAGAGAGAGAAAAACCAATAGACAAATTAGAGGATTAGTGAGGGTCTAATGATGATAGTGAGATAGTGAAAATGCCAATGAGATGGAGTTAATTTGAATTAATCAGTTCAATAGACCTCATATCATATGTGATCTAAGTTATTATCGTCTACAGATGGAAAGTCCTATGTTTAAATAGTTGCTATGTATGTCTGAACAAAAACGATTAGCTGAGGATATCCAACTCTTCCCCTCACTCTTATATGACCAATATAATATATTTGTTTATGAGTCACAGTTTAGGGCATGTGATCACTCTTATGAACTTTTTACAACCCATCTCATTATTTGTTTTGACTTAAAAGTTTGTATGTCACTGTTGCAATTCTTTTCTTGAATCAATTCACCAACTGTCACGCCAGTGACCTAATATAACATAAAAGAATTTAGAGTTTTTCACTTTTATACACACTAAAATTGATAATTGAACTTATTAATCTTTTCTTCTTGCCTTCGTATTTGATATTATTGGTTTGGTGTCTGGATCTAACTCTAAATTCATTTTTATCAAAATGAATAGTGAGGAGTATCCGAACAATCTTCACAATCTTCACATCCTTGGTCATATATATATATAAGGTGTAAACATGCATGTTGTTAAGAGATAGTTAACTACCTTGATGGTAAGTTTGGAAAATATCGCTACAAACCAAATAATAGAGTTAGAATCAGAAGAAAAAGATCAAAATGCAAAAGAGGAAAAGTGAGAGGGATCCAGTGAGCTAGTGAAATAATGGCATATGTGTTCATCAATTCAGTTTTACTGGACTACTAACTCATATGTGATCTAATTTACCTCCAAATATAGTGAGTACTAGATTTAAATTGTTGTTACATATCTCTGGAGAAAAATGATCATCTGATGACATGCAACTCTTCACTCACTCCAGAAGCCATACTACTTATCGTGACATTCTTTATATGACCAACATAAGATATTTGTTTAGGGCATGTGAACTTATATGATTTGTGTGCAAACTAAAAAACAATTTAGGAGACTTGAATAATATTTGAATTCTCTTCTACAAAATAAAATAGTAACATACAAGATCACTTGCAGTTACTATGTAAAGATCAACGCGCAAGGGGGAATAGAAAAATTGTTTGCTTGGGCTATTGTTGAACCCATTCCATTGATCATAAGAAGTCTACTCTAGTCTTGACGCTTGACATTAACCATAAGATTTGGTAGTCTTGTCAGATATAAGATGGTGTATGAAACTAAATGTCAAATTTTAGATAATAATACAAGTGTGTTCTACACCAAATCTAATAAAACAATATGATGTTTTGCCAAAATTTACAGTAATAAAAGAGTATTCTTCTGTGAATTCAATAGAATAAATAGAGTTTATTTTTTACTCATTTCAATAGAACCGGAGGTTCGAGTTCTACTAAACAATAATAGTATAGGAGCGTTGATTTACAATTTACTCAAATATAATGTTGCTAACTAATGTGATGCCTCCCCCAAGTGAATGTTCAAAGTTTATATGTATGTCATTGTTGTCTCCTAAGTCCAGAGAGATAATGTAGATCAAAGAATGTGATGCCTTTACTCTGCTGCCTTGCAAATCTGGTAGATCGAAGAACTCTTCGAGTCCGTCTTTCAAGGCATTCCTGCATTCTCATAATTAAAAGGTGAGATGAGATCAATATCATGATGAATAACATGTATCATTAGTTTGATGATGATGGAGAAGGAATTATCAACGCTAATTGTTGCGGCCCGCGATGGTGAGGAGCTCGGAGAGTAAGGGTGGAGCATGTGACGTTGGTGAAGATAGCACAATAGGCAGAAAGAAGCGGAGCGAGTGTCAATGCTGTTGTTTTTAACTGTATTTTCCTTAATTTTCAGTTAATCTTATTAAATTTAAAGCATAAACATGTGAAAACAAGTAACCACTATTCAATAATAAAATCAATATGATTAAAGAAAGAAACAGGAGAAAATAAGCTGGCCTGTGAAGAAAGTAGTCGTGCTAGTCACTGTCATAGAAGACAGGAACCCGCCTTATCGCTCAGGCATTAAAACGGTCGCGTCAACTAGCAGTAAAATTCCTCCAAAAAATAATAGAACCCAACGTAAGCGTGAGCCTGATGCTCAGATTAGGAAAGGTTGCCCACTAAGTTGAAAGAAATTTTAAATTTAAAAGAAGAACGAAGCTCTTCCTGCAACAGAGTAACTGCAATAGAAAAGCTCAAGAGAAATAGAAAGGAGAAAACTTATGTTATGTTGTGTTGTGTTGTGTATCTTGCTGTGAAGGGACGGACTCTATTTTCGGACTCTATTTATAACCTTCAAAGCCCCCTCGGTTGTTGTAATAGTAAGAGAGATTCACGAGCACGTGCAGGTTGTTGAGAGATATTCTCACCCACGCGTCGGATCTCGTGAGACTTGGTCAAGTTGAAATAGTCAAGGAGAATTAGTCAAAAATAAAAAGGAAAATAAATAAAAACAAAAAGGACTCTCCATGGTGTGGCATGCTTGCACCGCTGGCGGTGGCGAGCGGTGGCGAGGCGGGTGTCACGACGCAGCGTGAGTGTGTTATGATGAAAATTGATATTCTACGATACCAATTGTTACTCACAGGATTGACGTTTACGGAACTTGACAATATGATTAGTACTTGCAAAAAAAACTATTGTAAAACAAACTAGCAATACCTAGACAAAAGAGTAATAAGAAAGAACACGAGGATTTAACGTGGTTCGGCCCAAAATTTGGCCTACATCCACGGAGAGAAAACTTGAGAGAGTTTTATTAATAACTCGGTACAAGGAGATCTAACCTTCCTCTTGTTGCAACAAGAGTATTTACCTTCCTCCTTAATCTATATCTAGATTACAAGAGTATTATATTATCTCTATGCATCTTCACCTTGTTCCTCTCTTTCTTTGGCTTCCTTCTGATCTCCTTAGTGTTCTTCACATTTTTTTCTCCTTGAGATCAGCTTGATTAAGGCAATTACAATGCTTGGTTACAACTTTTATTTATAGAATTTTATAATACAACTCCTATTTGGACTATGAGATGATCTTGGTCATTGAATGGTTGAAGAATCTTGATCAATCCTTTTAGGAGTTGATCTCTTTGATCTAGAAGGATTCTAGACCCTTTAATCTTTAGAAACAAACCTTCATTAAATATGAATTGAATCATATTCATACTCCTCCTGAAAAGGAAACTCGCAATCGCTTGAAAAGAAAACTGCTTCATCTTGATTTGCTTCTACTGCTTCAAGTCATCGTCTTTACAAAAGAAGAAGAAGAAGAACAACTAATCTAAACTATCCTAAAAACTACATACATAGAGAAGAAACAACCCTAAAAATCTCCTCTCTTGAGCTATAAAAATTCCAGGGTATTTATAGGCAAAAGGGGACGCTAGGGAGAGTGTACGGTGCCGCGCGTCGAAACTCAACGCGCGGCTCCATGGTACGGCCTCAGAAACGCGGTCGTATAGGCGTCGCGCGCATGGCGCCTTCTGCCACACGTTGTCAGCTCGCCTCCCTATCTGCTGTATGCCCTGATTTCTGGATATGGGCACCTGGTTTTGACAAAACCTCCTTTCAAAGTCAATGGCTATTATTATAGTTTTAAATCACCAAATAAATTAGATTTTTGGCTTCTTCTTCATTCCACACTATTAACTTAGGAACATACAAGAGAGGTGTTATTAATAGAATTTAATATTGAATAAATGTGAAGATGTGGTATGAAATATGCAATTTTAGGGACTAATCAATCACCCATTCGCCATTATCATCAATGGGATTGTTACATTCAGGATCGTTAAAATATGCTACAATTGGTTTGAAAGCAAAAGTTGCTGGCGTGTCATCTTCTGGCTCTGAATCTACTTCATTGTCGCTATCATCATCTTCAAGTAACGGTTCTTTTGCTACTTTATTAGCTTTCTAGTAGAGGAGAGCATCAGTACAGTAGTTTTCAATACCCTTGAACGGCTGCTTTTTAGCAAACACCGTTCGAACGATTGCATTATCATCAACATACTTGAAGCACTGATGCAGAGTAGAAGGAACGATCCAATTAGCGTGAATCCAAGGTCGCCTAAGCAGTGGATTGTATGACATGTCAGCATCGATGACGTAACACGTCATTCTGATTTTAGATCCAAAATTCGACAGTGAAGTCGAATCTTTTCCAGTGGATGACTACTTCCTATATTGAAGCCATATATCGTAGTAGCCATCGCTGACAATCTATTCAGCGGTATCCCATGAAAGTAGAAGAGTCTTTTAGGGATGATGCTGAGTGTAGACCCTGAATCAACCTGTACCCTCTCAATGCATGTCAAGCCTATGTATCCTGTATAATACAAGGGTCAATCATGTTTATTGTTTTTGAGGAGCATGTTCTCAGCAGTGAAGGTGATGGCAGACATTTTCAGCTGTACATGATGACATTCAGGGCACAGAGCTTGAATGTCATCTTCAGAGGCCTTTCATATATATATATATATATATATATATATATATATATATATATATATATATATATATATATATATATATATTAGAAATGATTCTGAATTAGCCAACGTGTCCCTGAGTGCCTCTCTCGTCTCCTTCGAGAGGCGATGTAGCTCGTGTATACTGATTCGAGCTGGAATATTGGCTAATTGTGCCAATATATCAAAGCGAAAAGGGGCATCAAGTTCCCGTCTAGAAGTTTTCTTCAATACTCGGTCAAATCAGACTTCTTTCTGCTTTTCCTTTCCTGGTGCAGGAGCTGAAGCTGGAACAGGTACTTCCTCTGATGTCGTTGGTTGTTGTGTCTCGTTAGTGGTCTTCTCGTACTGTCTTACGTAAGATTTTCTAGACCGAGTACCTGTTGGTTGAGGCGCAGATCCTGTGCAGCCAAAGCATGCTTCTCGTCTTCAGAGTCTCTGAGAGAAGCTAGTGTTATATTGTCATCATCCTTTGAGTCCCATTGCTCATCTTTGGCAAGATCCGAGTGCACCCACATGATTTTCTCAGACTTCATTATGATTGAAATAAGACTTTTAGCATCTTGCTGCTTTGCCGAAGGATTACTTGCCTCTGGGGCTGGAGCATTTCTGTCAGGGACAGTGACCTCTGGAAAAGTACCGAACTCAAGAGTCACCATGTTCGCAGTGACTTTCTTCTGTTCTGACTTTAAAGTTAGAACTTCAGCGCCGACTAGAGCCTGAATTTTGTGCTTGAGGACAAGGCATTTGCTGGTAGGATGATGAACCATCCTATGGAAGAGGCAATAGTTGGGATCGTTCGTACGTCCCACTTCATTAAGGCGTCGAACCTCTGGTAGCTTCAACTTACTGCCCTTTTGGAGCAAGTGAAAAATTGTAACCACTTGCTCGTCTTTAAAGGAGTACTGTTTCGGAGGAAACTTAAACTCCTGATTACTGGCGCCACTCTTCTTGATTTTTGGTGGAGTTTCTCTTGACAACTCTACAGACATGATTTCTTTCCCTTTTAATTAGGAAGACTGTGCTACTTCACCACGTCCTTTGTTATTTACCCCCCATTTGCCCTTAGGCATGGAAGGCTCAAATTTTTTGGCCGGCTTCTCGGCTATTTCAGCTTCCTCAACAAGCTCTTTCCAAGTATGGGCCTTAATAGCCCCATGTGAATCTCTACTTGGTCCAAGAAGTTGTGCCTACACGTCTGCAATAACATAGGCAATGGCATCCCTACTAGACACATCAGAGATAGATTCCTAAATCTTTCAATGTATTCACGGACCGATTCTCCTTCCTTTGCACTATGAAAAGGAGTTTATCCATGGTTATCTCGGTTTCATCCTCATAGAAGTGAGACAGGAACCAAGTCTCCAAATTAATCTAAGAATTGATGGAACCCGATGGAAGGCTTTTGAACCAGTCAAAGACCACTCCTTTGAGAGTATCGATAAACAACCTAGCCATGATAGCATCATTATCTATTACATTACCAGTCTGGGACTGGAAGTAATATATGTGCTGGTTCGGTGAACTTTTACCATCATACTTATGCAATGTAGGTGGCTTGAATTTCGGTGGGTATGGCACCGAATCCCATTCAAGTGGGTAAGAGTAAGTCATCCTTACCTTCTCCAGCTCATCCCTCTGGGGTAGGGATGCAATCTGAGCCTGAATGCTTTTAATGACCTCGGCATCGATTGAGAAACTTTCTTTTGACTTCTCAGTCTTAGGACGTTCATCATCATTATGCTCCTCCTCACTATGGTTGCTCCCGGTGTCATTGGTATTCCAGTTCGTCAGGAGTTGAGCTAGCATTTGTTGAATATTATCCAAAGCTTCTTACTTTGCCCTGAAAGTCTGCTCTTGCGCCTCCACCCGTTGACGAAGATCATCATTGTTGTTGTCGGCCATATTAGCCGACACTCTGCCCATCTGCATGGAGATGACTGTGGCTGATTAGTACTCAATATTGCATATTTTACATCATAACTCCCATGCATAATACAAATAAATAAGTGATTTTTAATCCTCTTCTCTACTTATTTGCAGGTACACAATTAATGGAGAGATATTCAAATAATCACTTAATTACCACTAATTAAGGTGATTAATTAAAAGATTAAAGATAAAGCCAAATCAAATCCAGATCTAGAGAGATCCGCGCAACAAACTCAGAATCCAAGTGGTCCACGTGGATAACCACCTCGTAACTGATCTCCACCAGAAAGATCCGATCCAACGGTTACAAAGCGCGGCAATCCCGCGGCAATCCGCGGCAATCTTGGGGCCGTTGAGCCCCGGATTTTGTGGCAACAACCTTGCTTCTGGATGCTTCCCATTTCTCCTATAAATACCCCATGAAGACCTGCGAGCTGGGACTGATCAGAGAAGAGAGAGGGTTTAGTTCTAGGTTTTGTATTTTGATAGTTTTTGTTTAGGGTTTTTAGCTCTCTATGATCTTCTTCTCCCTAGATTTCATTGCAAGAGAGATTTGTATGAGAGAGAGAGCTTGTATCAACAAGGAGTGACAACTTGGAGCTATACAAGGATTGATCCATTCTCTACATATCTACTTGAGCTTGATTCTAGTTTGTCTTCTTCACTTGCTTTTATTTTGCTTTGTTACTTGCTTTGTTAATTTCTAGCAATTTAATCATGCTTTGTTTTCTTTTTGTAATGGCTAGTAGCTAATTTCTTGTTCCATGTACTAGCTAACCACTACTCTTGCTACTACTAACTCATGGGTGATTGCTTTACTTAATCTTGCAATTTGTATGTTCTTCTCTTCTCCGATGGGTTTCTTTTCATTTCTTGGCAAGAATCTTGTTGTAACTCTTCATATGATTCATGTGTGCCTCATGTAGAGCCTAGTCTTTGAACTAGTGCCTTGATGGAACATGGAGATGGAAGCACCAATATGCTAATTAGATGTACACTTCTTTATGTCGGATCTTGAATGTTGTATGTTCTACATAAGCATCCCTTGAGTGTATCTCTTGTGATTCTATTAGTGAAAGTCTATCTTGTAGGCCGATGACCATCTATGGAGGCTACAAGACAAGTCCAAGAATGAATCCCCATCATCATAGTGAGAAAGTAATTAGATCACATGCAAGACATATCCATGCCAATGAATTAACATGAGGCACGCATCACTATCACGGAGTTTAGTGAGTTTAGCAAGATAGCAAGGTTAGCTAGTCATGGATTTCTTTCATTCAAAGTTTTCTTGATTTTACTTTCTTTTTAGTTGTTAGTTCAAATCCATCTCAACCTTGATTTCTCCCGATTTCCACCATGAACATAGCCACCAATTCTTTGATTTGTTTTTCTTTTGATTCTTTATTCTTTTGAAACATAGAAGAATTCTCGTTTCCTCTTCTCACTAGTACCGTGAAAGCTTCTATCGCTAGCTCTCCCTGAGGTTCGACTCGGTATAGCCTTGTGCTATAGCGGAGATAAGAAAGGGTATATTGAACATCTTACATACATTTGTGGAGTAAACAAGCACCGAGGTTGATTCTAAACCTTTCTCTTTTACATAATACTTGTGCTATACTTCACACTACCCTTTCAAGTCTAATCAATTTTTGGCGCCGTTGCCGGGGAGAGCGACGGTATTTTTAAAAGTGAGAAACTAAATGATATATCTTCTCTGTTGCAGGTACAGGTTGAAGATTCAGAAATATTTGCACAGCAGAATCATATAAGTGGACCTGGGCCTCTGCTCAAGAAAGCAGAGCCCAGGATCCCTCTATTGTGCCGCGAATCCACAAGAATTGCCGTGGGAACGCGGCACTTTAGAGTTCACTACTTACAAAATTTTTGCAGGGGCTTCTTCTCTGCAAGATACTGCTGCCTATATACTTCATTTCCTGTATACTTCACTGTATTCCTGTTAATTAATTCAACAGTAAAAGATTTGGTGTAAATTGATAAAAATTGTTAGACATTTGCATTTTAGGCACGTGTCTTTCAATTACTTTACATTTACTGTTGAAGAGTGCGGGGGACAAGGTACGTAATTCATTGCATATAGACTAGGACTCACTCTTTGTTTGATTTATCTTACTTGGAGTGAACCTTGTTTGTTTCTATATCGTACACTTGCACAATCAATTCTAAGGGCAATTCCTGTAAATAACATAAGGTGGGGGAGGTCATTACCCTTTCCTTAGCCCGGAAATCATTTTCCCCACGTACTCACAATCCTAAGCTTGTAAATAAAATTTGATAGACGTTGGCCCTAGGGACATCCGGACTCACTTAGGAGATTATCCTAAGGGGGAAAAGTGTTGGAAATTGACTTCTGTAAAATCGGTGTCTAGGAAAGGGGTTGAGGCCGAAAGCCCGAAGGTTGTTGGTTACTTAATTAAGGAACGTCTTCGGACGGAAAACCTCCCAACGACTTTACCCTTCCCTGGCTGATTTGCTTATAGTCAAGGTCTACACCAAACCTCCTGTGGACAGTCTATTTAGGAGTCATCTAGGACCAGAAACCCTAGACAAGCTTGGATTGATTTTTTCTTTTGTTGTTTGTTATTTTTTCTTTTTCGCTGGTGTGATCGGTGCACGTTGTTTGTGATTGTATATACGATAGTGGTTTTGTGATCCTAATTCTTTCTACACTTACACTTCCACAACCACTTCATCATGTCCAACAACGTCTCACTTCAGGATCGATTCTATCCGATTCGCACCTCCATTCCTTCATGCATTCTTCTTCCCGAGCCAAATGGAAATCACTTTGAGCTGAAACCACAATTCATTAGTACACTTCCCCATTTCCATGGTCTTGAGTCTGAGGACGCGTACCTCTTTATTCGTGAGTTTGAAGAGGTATGCCAAATGATGAGAATATCCCAACTTTCTGAGGATGCTGTTAGGTTACGGTTCATACCGTTTGCACTTAAAGATTTAGCTAAGAAATGGCTTTATAATCTTCCTGTCAGTTCCATATCTTCATGGGATGATTTTGTTAAGGTCTTTCTTAGGAAATTCTATTCTATCCACAAAACAGCCCTCATGAGAAAAAACATAATGCAATTCAAGCAAGAACAAAATGAACCTTTCTGGAAATATCTTGAGCGTTTCAAAGACCTCTTAGCCCTATGTCCCCATCATGGCATAGAGAAATGGCGGCTATGCCAGATTATCTATGATGGATTAGATTACCAAACGAAAACACTTTTAGAATCCTTGTGCCAAGGGGAATTTCTGAAGAAAGATGAACATCAGGGGTGGGATCTCTTTGAAACCCTAGCTGAGAAAACCATTCAGTGGGAGTCTTGTCCTGATAAACCGACTCCCACCACTTCCAGAACTGGTACACAATCCAAAGAATCCTCTCTAGCTTCAGAAACCAAGATCACACAATTAATGAAGAGGATAGAGTTGCTTGAGTCAAAAGGGAATTCTGTGGTCAACCAGGTCAACCCATTACCTTTAATTAGACCAGGTTGCACCAATTGTCAAGACCTTAGCCATGTTGTTGAGGAGTGTCCATTATATCAGCCCCCATTTCAGGAGAACATGAATGCAGCATTTACCAGACCCCCATACTCCAGCACTTACAAGTCAGGATGGCAGAACCATCCAAATTCTTTGTGGAGTCAGTCTGGTCCTGAGCATCATATGCCACCACTTCCATATCCAAACAATGCTCAGTTTCATCCATCCAGTTTCGATCAGAATTCACTGTATGTTCATCCATCTCACAGTCCACCACAGTCATATCAGTCTTATCAGAATCCACCACCATATTACCAATCACAGTTCCAATCTCCATATCCTCAACATCCACCCCAAAATAATTCTGAAATATCTGAGTTGAAACAAATGATAGAAATCTTAACAAAGAACCAGCAACAGGAGTTGAATGAAATGAAGGTCCAGATCAAGCAATTGGCTGAGAATCAAAAGGACTGTTCTTAAGCCAGCCATTGCTAAATCCCAAAGTTGAAAATTCAGGACCCAGTCACTGTCATGCCATTCATACCCTGAGATCTGGTAAACAAGTTGACAATAAGGTTTCTAGTCCACAATCTCATCCAGTACCAAAGCAAACTCTTCATATCCCAATGTCACCAACTTTTGACAACCCATCCTCTAGTACAGAGCCATCCACTTCCAAGGCTAAGGGTGAAGAAAAGGTAGATGAGCATACATACAAGCCTATAGTTCCATATCCAAATAGGCTGAGAAATAACAAGTCAAATGCTCACATGGAGAAAATAAAAGAAACATTCAAAAAGGTCCAAGTCAATGTCCCTCTTCTTGATGCCATTCAACAAGTGCCTTCATATGCCAAATTTTTGAAGGAAATGTGCACCAAGAAGAGGAAGACCCAAGTCCCTAAAAAGTCTTCCTTGCATCATCCATCAATGAGTTGCTCACTGGTCCAATTCCTGTTAAGTACAAAGACCCAGGGAGCCCCACCATTTCATGCATCATAGGACAGACTACAATAAATAGGGCACTTCTTGATTTGGGGGCTAGTATCAATCTCCTACCTTTCTCTGTGTACCAACAATTGGGGTTAGGTGATCTCCACCCGACCCAAATGACCATTCAATTGGCTGATCGCTCTGTTACTAAACCCAAGGGGGTAATTCAAGATGTCCTGGTCAAAGTTGGAGAATTCTTTTATCCAGTTGACTTTGTTGTCCTTGAAACAAAACCAGTGTCAAATTCCAATCAAAGGGCACAAATTCCTGTCATTCTGGGTCGACCATTCCTGGCTACTGCAAATGCAATCATTAATTGCCGGAATGGATCAATGAGGTTGACTTTTGGTAACATGACACATGAACACAATGTCTTCCACACACAGCCTCACAAAACAAAAGATCAAACATTTGAGGTTAATTTCATTAGTAACAATTGTGAGGAGGAAGGTGAAGATCCAAAAGATGAGTCACAATCTTGTGATTCTCTTATCCAAGTACCCTTTCAAACGGGGAAAGTTGATTTGGATATTTTCACCTTCAATAAGCCAACTGAGACTGTATTTGTACCTCCAATTGATATATCCTTTGAAGACTTGTTTGCTGAAGAGATCATGTGTTTAGATGAGTCAACTCGGGGTAAGTTAGCTAATTGTCCACTGCCGGATGTTGACTTGAGCTTTGAAGAATTATATGGAGAGGAGTTAAAATTTCTAAACACTGGAAGTGATGAGATTCTGAGTGAGAGTGGTGATAAGGACTTTGTGTGTGAACGATGTGGTGGAAAGAGTATGAATGAAAATAACAACAAATTGAAACTGGAATCACCTAGGGTAAGAACAATTCAGACCGTTTCCCAATGGAGTTCAAGAAAGAGAACACATTGGAACGATGGGAAACGGGCCAGAGGGAAGCGACCAAAACCCAGGTGAGAGTTACATTTGTATATTCCTTGTAAATAATTTTTCCTACCTCTTACCTGTTTCATGCATACATTTACCATAATGCATTGAGGACAATGCATGAAATAAGTGTGGGGGAGGGTTTACTAACATAGGATTTTCTATTTTCTTTTAGGTTTTTATTTTCTTTTAGATTTTATCTTTCTTTGTAGATTTTCTATTTTCTTTTAGATTTTTCTTTTAATAAAAAAAATAAAAAATAAAAAAATAAAAACTTTTTGAAATAAGAAACAAAGTTTTGATCTATTTTTAAGAAAATTAAGATGTATCTTAGAAATTAAGAAAGCCTTAATTATGACATCTTAAACATAGTTGAAGTAATAGATCTTGTTTGAAAATTATAGGCTAAGTAAGTAAAATTGAGGAGATATTTTTATCTTGCATTTTTTGCCTTAGATAATATGCACTTTACACTTACACATTTCTTGGGATGGAAACAAAGACCAAAAATGCCATATATATATATAAAAAAAAAAAAGAAAAAGAAAAAAAAAAGAGAAAAAAAAAAATATATATATATATAAATAAAAGATCACCTATTAAGCTGGGAAATTGTGCCTCAAGAAGCATGATGACTCACGCCTAACAGTGATCTCACCTATTAAGCTGGGTAATTGTGCCTCAAGAAGCATGATTATTCACGCCTAACGGTGATTAAGAATAATCCCTCTTAGTTTTGTGGCCTTTTTCACTCGAGTCCTTAAACCCGAGGGATGTTTCCTCATCTGGTGCCCTAAGACCATCTGGTCTGGGAGTCATCGGTTATAGGCTCGCTACATGGGTGAATTAGAAAGCCTAATAAAACTAAGGGAAGAAAAAAAAGAAAAAAAGAATATATATAAATAAATGGCTTGATGGTTGGAGTTGAAATCCCAGAAATTTTCACAGAGCACGGTGTGCATATTATCTAGGTTTTATGAAGGATAAAATATTCAATCCAATTTTGAATTCTTACCTTAATTAAAAACAAGATCTTGCATGAATACTAAGTTTAAGGAAGAATGATTATAGGTGGACTTATGACCTAGGATCACTTATATTTTTGCAAAAATAGTTCGTAAACTTGTCTCTTGTTCAAAATGCGTTTTTTAAATACTAACATTTGTCTTCTTTCTTTATGGATTTTGTGGGTGTAATCCGCTGAAAACCCTCAGGAGACAACACTCCTCCTCTAGGGTAACCTAGAGGTTTAACGGCTTGTTGCACATGCTCAGTGCAATCGCGTCACCTGCGAAAGTGGTGTAATAAATTGTTAGTTAGGATTTTATTTTCTTTTCTTTGTTTTTGCTCGGGACGAGCAAACGAATAAGTGTGGGGGTGTGATTAGTACTCAATATTGCATATTTTACATCATAACTCCCATGCATAATACAAATAAATAAGTGATTTTTAATCCTCTTCTCTACTTATTTGCAGGTACACAATTAATGGAGAGATATTCAAATAATCACTTAATTACCACTAATTAAGGTGATTAATTAAAAGATTAAAGATAAAGCCAAATCAAATCCAGATCTAGAGAGATCCGCGCAACAAACTCAGAATCCAAGTGGTCCACGTGGATAACCACCTCGTAACTGATCTCCACCAGAAAGATCCGATCCAACGGTTACAAAAGCGCGGCAATCCCGCGGCAATCCGCGGCAATCTTGGGGCCGTTGAGCCCCGGATTTTTGTGGCAACAACCTTGCTTCTGGATGCTTCCCATTTCTCCTATAAATACCCCATGAAGACCTGCGAGCTGGGACTGATCAGAGAAGAGAGAGGGTTTAGTTCTAGGTTTTGTATTTTGATAGTTTTTGTTTAGGGTTTTTAGCTCTCTATGATCTTCTTCTCCCTAGATTTCATTGCAAGAGAGATTTGTATGAGAGAGAGAGCTTGTATCAACAAGGAGTGACAACTTGGAGCTATACAAGGATTGATCCATTCTCTACATATCTACTTGAGCTTGATTCTAGTTTGTCTTCTTCACTTGCTTTTATTTTGCTTTGTTACTTGCTTTGTTAATTTCTAGCAATTTAATCATGCTTTGTTTTCTTTTTGTAATGGCTAGTAGCTAATTTCTTGTTCCATGTACTAGCTAACCACTACTCTTGCTACTACTAACTCATGGGTGATTGCTTTACTTAATCTTGCAATTTGTATGTTCTTCTCTTCTCCGATGGGTTTCTTTTCATTTCTTGGCAAGAATCTTGTTGTAACTCTTCATATGATTCATGTGTGCCTCATGTAGAGCCTAGTCTTTGAACTAGTGCCTTGATGGAACATGGAGATGGAAGCACCAATATGCTAATTAGATGTACACTTCTTTATGTCGGATCTTGAATGTTGTATGTTCTACATAAGCATCCCTTGAGTGTATCTCTTGTGATTCTATTAGTGAAAGTCTATCTTGTAGGCCGATGACCATCTATGGAGGCTACAAGACAAGTCCAAGAATGAATCCCCATCATCATAGTGAGAAAGTAATTAGATCACATGCAAGACATATCCATGCCAATGAATTAACATGAGGCACGCATCACTATCACGGAGTTTAGTGAGTTTAGCAAGATAGCAAGGTTAGCTAGTCATGGATTTCTTTCATTCAAAGTTTTCTTGATTTTACTTTCTTTTTAGTTGTTAGTTCAAATCCATCTCAACCTTGATTTCTCCCGATTTCCACCATGAACATAGCCACCAATTCTTTGATTTGTTTTTCTTTTGATTCTTTATTCTTTTGAAACATAGAAGAATTCTCGTTTCCTCTTCTCACTAGTACCGTGAAAGCTTCTATCGCTAGCTCTCCCTGAGGTTCGACTCGGTATAGCCTTGTGCTATAGCGGAGATAAGAAAGGGTATATTGAACATCTTACATACATTTGTGGAGTAAACAAGCACCGAGGTTGATTCTAAACCTTTCTCTTTTACATAATACTTGTGCTATACTTCACACTACCCTTTCAAGTCTAATCAGTGGCAAAGAGGTATATCCGCTGGCTACTCCCTCATCATCAGACCATTGGAAGAGACTTTTCAATGGTTCTGATGACATCACCACAGTTGAAGAGGATGAAAGTTCATAATTATAGGGTATTGCTACCCTGGATTTTGTGCCTTGGAACGCACCCTCTTGCCCTACTAAAACTTGGCCCAATCCAAGGCTATAGTCTGAATCTGGAGAACTAAACGAAGGAGAATTAGTATCACGTCTCCGTCGTCTAGCCTTGAGCGGTTCACGTCCCCTTCCTATCATGTTGACGGATGATGAGAAAAGATCTGACACGTTTCGTACTTTGTTCTTTTTCTGAGGCTTCACAGGGGCTTGAGTCGATAGTCGGTTGAAAATCAACTGTCGGTTGGAAGAGTGGTAGGGACTAGCCCTAGTCGACAATGAACTGAATGGACCGTCACCAACTGGCACATTGCTTGTTTACAACGGGAGGGAGAAGTATGGCTTAGTTCTTCACAATAGAACTTTTGTTTGTTAATTAAGAACTCTCATAAATCAGGATTAACCGAGCTTAAGCGGTCTAGTACAGAGACTCGAGGAGGTCGTGTACTAGGCTGTTCAAACTGGAGAACTCTAGCATTGAAGTTTCTCTTTTTAACTACATGTGAAGTTAAAACAACTTCACTTGTAGCATTATCTTCGCTCGGTGAAGTTAAAGTTTAAGCTCCACCTCCAAGTGCGAGCCTAGCGCTAGACATCGCTGGGAGTGAAGCTATGGTAGCTTTGGTTTTAGCACACAGTGGTGCTTTGATCTTCGTGTTGTGGCGAAGATAACTAGCACTATACAGTACTTTAGTTCTAGCCTTGCGGCTGGGGACTTTGCTAGCATCTCTAAGTACTAAAACTGCATAAGCAACGCTATCAGCACTTGGGGGTACTCCCTTAAGTTCGCTCAAAGGAGCGAACCTGACGCTGGAAATAAGCGCTCTCTGGTTAGGCGAAGCCAACGAGGCTTCGCGTCTAACTCTACATTGTGCTTCCAATTTAGCTTCACGGCCAAAGGGACTTTGAGCGCCCCGTGTTGAAGCTGCATAAGCAATACCATTAACACTTAGGGGCGCTTTGCTCTTTTCTTCACGTAAGAGGCGAGGTTGAGCTTCAACTTCGCATGAAGCTTCACGCTGAGAAACTCTTGGCTTCACCCTCCAGATTTGCTTACTCTGAGCAGTCCTTGGCTCGAATGGAACCTGCTTGGCTTTGCATGAAATACCACCACGTTGACATGAAGTCAACTTAGCCTCGGTTGAGACTGAGGGGAATTGGAGCGAGGTTTGCTCAACCACGCACGTGGCTGGCATAAGCTCAAACACAGTCTCAGTTGGAGCTGCTTTCTGATCTATAACCAGTGGAGTTTTGACTACGGAGACCCTCCTATGCTTCCGTGCATGGAGTGCTGGACTACTCCGAGAAAGGAGTTCCTCAAACTTCTCTTGGTTAAAGTGAATAATAAGGTTTTCGACGGTGATGGGTTCAGCACTTTGACCGTTGCATAGCAACATCATCTCCTTGTTGTGAAAGAAGATCTTATGCCCCAGCGGAGTCACCATCTTGTTTTTCATTGAAAGTTGATTGTGAAAAACTTACAAAAAAAAATCGAGGAGTAAAATTACAAGTAATTCTTTTAAAAAAAGAAGAAAAAGAAATTACAAGTAGATCTCCTCTGAGATTTCTAGGGAAGTATGCCGATAGGAATCTGATCAGCGCGCGATCATTTTATCTCGTTGACGATGCAATCGGTTGGAATTTCAAGCCTTCTCGGGGGAATTTCTTTCTCGCCTGGTTTCAGAAATCCTCTGAAGATGGAAGACTTTAAGAGAAAGTCAAATCTCTAGAACTTTGGAAACTTGAAAGCAAGAGGACACGCTTGGCTAAGGGTCTTTTTGATCTCTAAAGTTTCCAGCCCTTGTTCCCTCTTGCAAAGGGTTATTTACAGCCAAACAAGGGTGTAACCACCCCTTGAATTCAGCAAGACTAAATCAGCCTGTTAGCTTCGCGGCAGGGTTTATATAGCCAGGCGGTGAAGCTAAAAGGGAGCCTCTAGTGAAGCTAAGGTGTTGGAACCTACTTGCACATCTCCACTTATTGTGGGACTAAGTGGGCGGGTATAACCGCCCTCTAAAGAAACTAACTCCACTATTAGAAGTGGAGTTACAACTGCTAATCCCCCTAGGGGATTTGAGAATGGTCAGATGACCTGAAAAAGCTCTCGACGGAGCTAGATGAGAGCTTCATGCGAATTTCATCTTAAAAGCTTCAGGGGAAGCTATATTCAAGGCTTCAAGCGAGGCTAGAAGTTAGCTCATTTGATGAGCTAGGTTAAGCTTAAGGCGAAACTAGAAAATTAGCTCAGAGCAGAGCTGCACTAAACTTCAAGCGAAGCTAGAGTTAGCCCTCAGCGGGGCTGATTGAAACTTCATGTGAAGCTTGTGGCTTGGCCTTTTGACAAGGCCATGAGGTGCTTCAAGTGAAACTAGCACCTTTAGGCTCATGCGAGGTTAGGTGTTGAACAAACTTAGTCTTATAAGTCTGCTTTGGCTCTAATGTAGGCATAAAATTGGTCATCAGCTCGTCTATGACTCTGACTTTTGTAAATATCGCTGAGTGTAGACGTCGTTCAGGACGATTGAAGTGCTACCTGGGAGCTTGTCTTTTTGGAGTCTTAACACCTGTCTGGTCCTCTTGATTTGGCCTTTTTCTAATCTCATTAGATAAGAGAGTTGATGTGACCTCCTCCAAAATAAGAGTTTTCTTACCGTAGAACATGGTGGTGATGATGTGATCACATGACTCTGGAAGCGAGCTGAGAAGTATCAACGTCTTATCCTCCTCGTCGATCTTGACATCAACAGCTAAAAGCTCGCTATGATCTTGTTGAAGAAGTTTAGATGCTCCTACACCACTGCCCCTTCATTCATGTGTAGCCTATATAGTTGTTTCTTGAAATATAACTTGTTGGAGAGGCTTTTCGTCATATACAACATCTCTAATCTTGACCACAATCCTATAGCCATTTCTTCATCCATTACGTTGTATATCACCTCGTCTGCGAGACATAATTGAATCATGCTTTTTGCCTTTAGATCCATCTTCTCTCAATTCTCGTTTGACGTACCTGCAGGTTTTGCTGACTTACCCTGCAAGGTCTTGTGAAGACCATGTTGCACCAACAACGCCTTTACTCTCTTTTGTCATAAGCTGAATTTTTTTTTGCCATTGAACTTCTCGACTTTGAACTTTGTCGTAAAACTTCCTATCTTTGACATATCGCCCTTCGTCAACCTTTAACTCTGATACCAATTATTGTGATGAAAATTGATATTCTACGATACCAATTGTTACTCCCAGGATCGATGTTTGCGGAACTTAGCAATATGATCAGTACTTGCAAAAGAAAACTATTATAAGGCATACTAGCAATACCTAGACAAAAGAGTAATAAGAAAGAACACGAGGATTTAATGTGGTTTAGCGCAAAATTTGGCCTCTATCCACGGGGAGAGAACTTGAGAGAGCTTTATTAATAACTTGGTACAAAGAGATCTAACCTTCCTCTTGATGCAATAAGAGTATTTACCTTTCTCCTTAGTTTAGATCTAGATTATAAGAGTATTACCTTATCTCTATGCACCTTCACCTTGCTCCTATCTTTCTTTGGTTTAGAAGAACCTTCAGAGGATATGCTCAAAGAAAGTGCGCCTTCAGCATCAGAGGACATACTTTTATCAAGCATGTCTTTGTAAAGTGACAGAGGAATAAGTTCCTCACTAGGCCCCATGAAAGCTTGATCATCCTCTTGAAGAGAAACATCATAAGCAACATTATTTGATGTAGTGAGATAGTCAAAAGGAGAGAAGTCTAAACTGCCATCAGATTTACTAGTATCCCCTGAAGAAAGAGGACCGGTTGGAGAATGAATGAGTTGAAATCTGAGTGTTCAGAGATAGAAGATAGGGAAGACATGATTCAAAAATAAATTATTTCAGGAAGTGTAGAATTCAAATTGAAGAAGAAGTGCACAAATATTTTTTTAGATAAGAGATCTTTAAAATATATTATTTACAGCCGCTACAAAAAAGCCAATACTGTGAAACAACGTGAATAATGATAATAAGTATTAGAAGTGAAATAATAAGTATTAGAAGTGACAGTTGAGTATTCGAAGAAAAGATAAAAAGAAATTAAATATTTAATTGAAGCAGTTATGATGGGAGAATCCAAAGAGTACCCTTTTTTCAGAAGTTTTATGATGTGAACTACAAATTAGCTTTTTATAAAATATTTTTTCTATATATTTAAATTTCATATGGCGCACATCTTTCCTTTATCGAGATTAATTTTAGCACACTTTTTTTTGAGACTGTTGTTGTGTGACAGTAAATAGGATATTAATTACTGCAATTAGGTCGAAGTAATTAATATAATATTTTATAACTTGTGATATATGTGGACTGCTCAAACAGTCGCAGGGCTAATCTACATTGTTAGGTCTGATTGTTGCTAGGACTAAGATCTTTATTGCATTTTGTAAACAATCAAAATTCTGTTACATATGGCATGCGAACAAGGACTGTGACTATGGTCGCAGTGCTTAACGATAGCATGTTTCCTCTATAATTTCTATGCATGTATTGTTTATTATCCGTTTGAAATTTAGTACGGTTTAGTAAAAAATGCGACGAAGATACTTTCTATATTACAGCTGACAGGATTTTAAGGTCTGCGACTAGGGTCGCACTCATGATATAAGATTGAAAGTTATGTTATACTAGGACTGCGACTATGATCGCTGTAACCCTCAGCCGTAGTTATATGTGCCACCGTATTAATATATGAAGTGGCGTACGTAGTGATTTGACCAGCCTTATCAGATTGGACCAGTTTTAGTTTAAAATTATTTTTCTAATATTTTAAATTTTCTAAAATTTTTTTAGATTATTTTGAAAAATGTCCGAAATCGGTGTCAACCGACACCGATAATTGACCCAAGGATTTTTAATTCACAAATGGAGTAAACTTTCTAGAATCTACTTATGTATTAAGCTTTAAAATCTTATTTTCTACTTTCAATTATTTTTGAAGATTTTTCTGAATTATTTCAAAATCGGGCCGAACAGTTGTCGCCCAGTATCACTGATCCTTTCAAGATTTTTAATTGGCAAATCAGTTTGAATTTTTAAAATCTAATTTCACATTATGTCTTAGAATAATACTCTTAATTTTTCATAATTTTGGGGACTGTTCTGAACTAGTCGCATTTTGACCCAATTATTTAAATGTAATTAAATATATATTTAAAATCCTAATAATTTATCTGACTTTAAAACTTTTCTCTAAGTTTCTACATAATTCCTATTAACCGACCTTAATAGTATCTCTAACTTTCTACACTATTCCAGTTAACCGACCTAATCAATATTAAAAACCCCAAAATCCATTTTAATTAAAACCAAAAACAACTCTCTCTCTCTCTCTCTCTCTCTCTCTCTCTCTCTCTCTCTCTCTTAAAGCACTACGTCGTCATCACCCCTGACCTCCGTCCCCCTCGCCGATCACCCACCTCCGGTGAACTGAGCGACGCCCTGCCGCTAACCCACGGCCTAACCCCACCACCCCTCTGAAAATACACATAGAGGGGGTGAATAGGTATATGGCTAATCTAATGAATGCAGAATTAAAAACTAATTGCAACACACTATGTGTAACCAAAGAGTGTAGCCGAATTCTCGGTGAAGGGCTCTGGACTAGCTCCTCTTGATTCCTCTAAATAAGAGTTGAGGTGCTATTTGAAGCTCTCTTGGTTTAACACAAGTATGGGCACACACAAACAATATCTAGCATTTATGATATGAATAATATAAAGCAATGCAAGATATAAAAGAGAGAGAGTTTAGAGATAGTGGATCAATCGCAAACACCGAGATATGTTTCGAGGTTCGAGCCACTGTTTTACGTCTCCGCCTTCACACAGAAGGATTTTCACTATAAGTCCACACAGGACCTCCCACACAAGGAACCTCTACTGAGGATTTGACAAATACAAAGTAGGAGTGCACAACTCCTCTCTCCAATAAAATCACCTCTACACAAGAGGCTAGGCACAACAATAATCACCTCACACTAGAGGGATAAAGGCACTAAGCCAAACTCCACCACAATCACCCTATACAAAGAGGGATAGCCACAAACCCAAAGCACAACCTCCTCTACACTTAGAGGGATAGGCACAAACTCAAAGCAAAGAAGATTACAACACTTGGTGGTCTCAATAAACCACAAAATAATTTTCCTCACAAAATAAGATACTATAGATAGGATAGATATGATAGCTCAAGTGTGAGAAAACAAGGAGTTTGGAAATCAAATCACAAAGAAAATACTTGAGAAAACTTCTAGATAGCTATAGAAATGAAGATCAAAAACCAATTCCCAAAGACTCTCTTTTTCTTTGATTTTTTCAACCCTTGAAAACAAATAAAGATAAATCTCTTAACCACAAAAACTCTTTAAAACTTGCTGCTAAAACACTTGTAAAGATGGGAAAATTTGCTCTCTAAATCCTTGATGAAAACAACCCAAGAGATGGTTATTTATAAGCCACTCAAAAATCTAGCCGTTGGCATCTGAAAAAGTCCAGAATGCCCTTCCGGTCGACCGCCTAACGGTCATTTTTCTGACCGTTGGCGCTCCGGTCGACCGCCTGGTCAACCAGGCCAAGCCTGTCGGTCGACCGCCTGGTCGACCGGCCGCACTCGAGAGTTGGGTGCTTTCAGTCGGTCGATCGTGCGGTTGACCAGCCTACTTGGCTAGCCTTTGTGCATGTCTCGTGCACATCGATCGACCGGTTCGATCGACCGACTCCTGGTCCGGTCGACCGCCAGCTGAATCTGGCTGAAATTCTGGGACTTGAAACTTAAACATTTTAATTCCAATAAAATCCCATAAAATCACATAAATTCTACAAAATAAGTTCTTGTAAGATCTTTGAATAACAAATATGTGTGACCAAAAATAAACACATATTACAAGCTATTTGAATCATTTTTGTAATATTGAAATTAAACTTAAACACAAAATCTGTATTTTTTCAAACTTGGATTTTGAAATGAAAAACCGTTTTCTCCAAAACTTGTATAGATACAAAAACATGATATTGAAACAAATTTAAAGCATATTGTATATGGATAGAATCCAATATACATAAAAGATTTATATCTATATTTTTGACATGAAACCCAAAAATAGGTTTTGTTAATTATAAAACTCCAAACACATGAATAGGATCATCAAAATAAGTTTTTCCAAAAGTATGAAGCACAGATGTATATAGATGAAATCTAATATACATTAAATCATGTAAACTTGTCTTGATTCTAACTATTCATGAAAAGCATATATACTTGAACTTGAAATCCAAAACCGGTTAACCCGAAACCAAACATATTGAACTTTTGTGTGTGTGAACTTGAGCATATCAACACTATATATCTTTATAAGATCTAAACACAACTATGTTGGTCCCGTGATGATGCCAATTGTAGATCTAAAATACAATGTCAACACATATACTAAATAAAGGATGATTAGAGTTAAATAAATAAAGAACTTGCAATAAAAAGGAAATTAAATCTCAGAAAAGTTAAGCAAACGCAAACACGAGAGATTTATCCTGGTTCGGTCCTTGTGACCTACATCCAGTCCCCAAGCCTCCCGCTTGAGATTTTCCTTTATCCTTGACTTTGTACACCCAAAATCAACACCTTTCACGCCACTTAACAAATCCCCTTTGCTAAATGTGTACAACTCCTCTTACAACCAAGAGAACAAACACCTTGTACAACCTCTCTTCTAACACCAAGAAGACACTCTTGTACAATGATTCCTTTGAGTGATTACAACCTTTCCTATAAGCCTTGATTCAGTATGTGATCGTGGACAAGGGCTATTATAGGTGAACTTTCAGAGATCTTCACTAAAGAGTAGGAATTTGGTGAAGAACTGGAAGTGGGAACAGTTTTCAAAGAACCAGAATATTTTTCAGAGTTTTGATCAGAAAACTATAGATTTTAATTAGTATTTTAGCCTAAGATAACAACCCTATTTATAGCTGAACTCTAGGGTTAGTTAGGGTAGTTATTAGGACCATTTTGAATATTCAAACGTTGGATAACGTTGAAGAAAATACTAGAAAAAAGAAACTGTCCAACAGTCAGAAACTGCCATTAATCGACTTGAGATATAGGGTTAGTCGACTAGGGTAGGCAAATTTCTCAAGGTTAGTCGACTATAGAAAAGACCAAGTCGACTAGGTCATGATAAACTCAAACGACAAGTTTCTGGAAACTGAACCAAGTCGACCAGAACTATATTATAAGTCGACTAGGCCAACTATTAGTCGACTAGGGGAAAGTATAAGTCGACTACAAAAGTCTATTAGTCGACTTGGTATCCTGTTAAGTCGACTAACAGTGACAAACAGAGAGTTGGGATTTTTCAGGATAAAAGACTAGTCGACTAGGAATATGGTCAAGTCGACTATACTCTTTATAAGTCGACTATAATAGGCTATAAGTCGACTAAGAGACTATGATATGTGTGTGTCAAGGCTTTTAACATGCTATCAACAATTACAATACACATCATTATCAACTCTCTTTGGGAAGTCTTGATCATGAAGAACTCTTGAATAGGCTTGTGATAGAGCTCCAAATGATATGGCTTCACAAATGTCTCATCAAAAGCAAGTTCCAACATTCTCCCCCTTTTTGATGAAGACACTTTGTGTGCACAAATGCTCCCCCTGCAAAAAATAAGTTATACGTTCTCCACCTGCAGAAAATGGGTTATAACAGATATAGAAACACTTGTGTTCTCCCCCTGCTACAAATATATCAGAACATGTATATATATGACAAATATTTGAAGTAATGTCCTTATCAAACTTCTTATATGGTATCTGAAAGATAAACATTAGATGGTACCAATCATAAGAGTAAAACATTAACCTTTAGGAGACCAAACCCAATGTGAATTTGGTTTCCATCTGTTAGTATACACATAATTGCATTAATTACATATATCATGTATGTATGATGCAATATAAGTATTTTTGTCAAAAATGCTTAAGTTTTTAGGAATCCATATAAACTTATTCTTAATTCTTTTTGAAATATTTTCAGACTTTCTTTTCACAAAAGGATTATATGGATTACTAATATATGAAGATTTTTCAAAAAATCTTCATATATTAGTAATCCATATATACCATAATGATTATGTGACATCTTTTGATATGATAGCAAATCATTCAATTTTTCTTTTCCTTGATTAAACTTAGTCACATTTTTCAAAATTTCTTCATATTTCATTTGAAAACTGATATGTTTTTATCTAACACAGAAATTCTTTCATTTAAAGACATAGCTTCCTTTTTAAGCAAAATATTTTCTTTTATTAAATTCTCATTATCCTTTTTCAATGATGATATCACTTTTTCAAAATCATCTTTTGAGAATTTATAGAAGAAACTTGAGAGACATAACATGAATTTTCTTTGAAAAGTTTTTCATTTTCCTTGATAAAACTTTATTCTTCATTTTTTCATTCTTTAGATCATTGAATAATTCATGGAATGCATCTAAAAGTTCAGTATATTGTACCTCATCTTTTTCTAGCGCCATGTAACAGACGTTGGCATGTTCAGTGGTTTCTTCTTCGTCAGAGGAAGAGGAATCACTATTCTCCCATGATGCTTGGTAGTCTTTCTTCTTTCTAAACTTTTTGCTCTTGAATTTACCTTTATTTTTTAGCAATGGGCAATCCTTCTTCATATGACCTGTTTTATTGCAATTAAAACATTTAAACTTACCTTGCTGTAACGCCCCGATCCCAAGGATACGGAGACGTTATGGCGACGTACATACGCGAGGTGAAAACACACTCACGAGTACGTTAAGCCTCAGTACAGGACAGGGCCTCCATATACACAAGAGTTCCAGCAGGAAATAAGTACAAGAATACCTGCAGAAAAGGGTTAGTGATCATAACAGATATAAATACAGGAAGAAAGGAGATAACAGGAACAAAGCACAAAGATACCTATGAAGGAATCCCGATGGTAAAGTCTACTATGTGAATCCAATGAACTAGCTGCCCGAACGATAACTCGGATCTCCAACCTGGGCACGCAAACCTAGGGTCGTCAGAAAGCGACCTAGTGAGTGGTAAAATGAAGGAGGCAGTAATATATACTATAGTAATACAAGCACGATACTAATATATAATACATGATGTTGTATTAGTGATACCATATAATAAGTATATAAGAAGCAGTAGAAATATATAGACATGTCATCTTTTAATATCATCACTACCTAGCCGGTTATCATCGGGTCATGTCTATAGTCGTATCCAGTTTATATAATAAATAATGTTGTAAAGTGATGACGTGATAGAAATAACATGCTAGTGGTGACGTGATAGAAGTGAACATGCAGATGGGCATATGCAATATCACCAGAATACGGTGTTGTGCATAGACAGTAATGATATCTGCAAAGTATACAGAAAACAGAATAAATGCAATGCAGAGTATACATATACATGAGTAGTATGCCACCACAGAAAATGTAACATGTACCAGGTAAAGTAACAAAGTATACATGTAACATGATAGCGGAGACATGATCAGGTACAGTAACGAGATAGGATACATGTATCAGGCCAGTCATGTCATTTATACAATAGTAGCAATCAGTACCACCTGGTATTTTAATCAATCTCTTCCAGTGTCCCATACCACTGGCAGTTCATACTGGAGCCCGCACTCTAGTCGAACCCATCCGGACATGGCCTACGGGTACCATTATCCAAACGAGAGAGTGACCAAATAACAAGTGTTCCCGACGTCACTATTGTGTATACTGTTTTATTATGTTAATTGGAAACTCATGGTCGAGGAGCTCTTATCGGGTAGGTGTATCCCGTGCATACCCGGGATCACGGCCTTAAACAGACCCCTGGCTGCTGAGACCAGGGCCAGCCCGCTAAGGCTGTAACATGTAACGGGAACTCAATGAGCTAAAACAATAACGGGAAACGGGAGCTCATGAGTTATAACAGACGGTAGCCAGCACTACCCCGTCCCCTGCAGTGGGACAAACAATGGATCCAAACATCCACCCGACAAGATCTAGTCAACCGTCAAGTCTCCCTCAACCTCATCTTATATTTCATACATTTAATGTACACAGAGTATCAGGAAAAAGAACAGTACAGGATACATGTAACACGATAACAGGACATGAGCTCTGTTGATAGCACGAAACACGATAACGGGAAACGGGAAACAATAGATGTGAGATTCTAGAGGTGGCCCCGTGGCTTGAATCCACGTGGCACTTAGTTCCACACATCGCATATCAACAACTCATGTATTCAGTACGGGAATATCAATATCAGAACGGGAAATAATCATGTAACGGGAATACAAGACGAACTACTCATGTAACAATAATCCATGTGACATAAATAATGATCAATATAACGAGAATACAAGAATATCCATGAGTAATAATATAATCCATGATCCATGTAACAGGAATAAATCCATGATCCATGTAGCAGGAATACATAGACAATCGATGCATGTATACCGGTGAGTCTATCTAACAGTGGTGTAAGAACATGAAGTAACTGTGCACACGACGGTATCCAGTGTACTAGCGTATCAGTATATCAGTGGTTCACGAACATGCAGTAATGATGTCATGAGTCTCAGTATCTATGTGAGAGAGCGACATATACATGGAACATCATGAAATAACGGTATCGAGTGCGGTCAGTGCATTCGAGTGTCGTGGGACGATGATACTAGCACATGAAATATCAGTGTCGCGTATCCATGAACAGGAAATGATAGTGTCTTGTGTAGTGTATAAGAGGTTGACATGCAATCACTGTGTCAAATGTATCGGTGGGTCTGTAATGGTGACAATGTCATAGTGACCAGATACAAGTAGCAGTAACGAAGTGACAATGTACGGGGATTTAATAGATGTAACTAAACCATGTGGAATAGATATACACATCTATTACTTATTTTTTATACACTTCGCTATAATGAAGTCTCTTTTAATTACCATTTATAGTGCTTTACCCATATCTACGAGTTATTGACTAAAGCAATCACTCAATTTAACATAAATAATTATAATTTATAAAATGAAAACACTCACAAACTGGCTATGGGAATGTAGCTCTCTTTCCCACGATCACAACGGATCCATAATCGTCCAATTCAGAGTCCGGATGCTCCCGATATCGCCCGAACGCTTTATTGGGTTTGGATGCGGGTTGACGGGTTAACGGGTCGGGTTTAGATCCAAACCCAAACCCAATTAACTTAAGTTAAATGGGTATTGGGTTTATAGGGTTAACGGGTCGGGTTTGGTGGTTTATTGGGTTTACCACTTAACCCAATAAGGGTTAATGGGTTTGGGCTCAACCCAAACCCACAAAGACAATAACAGCAGCAGCAGCTTGCTGCTGCTGCTCCTGCGCGGCCGGCCGGCCAGCCCAGCTGGCCGGCGGCGCTGGCTGCCTGCCGGCGGCGGCCCCGGCCGCCGGCAGCGGTTCGGCCAGCCGAGAGAGAGAGAGAGAGTAAGAGAGAGAGGGAGAGAAAGGGTGAGAGAGTGAGGGGGAGAATTTACAGAGAAAGGAGAGAAAAAGAAGAAGAAGAAGAAGAAGAAGTGGGGAGGAAACATAGGAGGAGAAAGAGGGCGGCGCCCTGGCCGGCGGCGCGGTGGCGCCGGCCGCCTCTGGCCGCAGGCGCCCCCTGGCCTGAAACAGAGAAGGGGGGAAAGAGAGAGAGAGAGAGAGAGAGAGAGAGAGAGAGAGAGAGAGTGAGTGAGTGAGTGAGGAGAGAGAGAGAGGATTTTTGAATTAGAGAGGGAGAGAGAGAGGATTTTAAGGGGGAAGAAGAGAGAGAGAGAAGGGGGTGGAGAGAATGGCGGTGGGGGAAATCTCTGGAGAAATGGAGAAGAGGAAAGAAAAAGAAAATAAAAGAAAAGGATTTAAATCCTTAAAATATTATTATTTAAGTCGGCCCAAAATTCGACTAGCTCTGAACGGTGCCCAGAAATTACAGAAAATAGAGAATATTATCCTGAGACGTAATATGAAAACGGTTTGAAGAAATTCTCTCTGGTTTGCAAATTAAAATCCTGAAAGGTATCGCCGATATTGGGCGACACCGGTTTGGCCGGATTTTTGATAAATTCAGAAAAATCCCCAAAAATACCCTAATGTAGCTAATACGATTCAAAGATATATGGTGAAAGCGGATTCTCAAAATACAACGCAGTTTGTGAGATAAAAATCGTAAAACCGATTATCGGTATCGGTCGACACCGACTACGGAGATTTTCCAAAATAATCCAGAAAATTTCCAGAAAATTCTGAAAAATCTAAAATATTAGAAAATGATTTTTGAAACTAAATTCAGCTCAATCGGGCTACCACGGAGGTCAAATCAATTTTGTACATCGTATCGCAAAACTGATACTAGGATACGTACATCAGGGATCAGGGGGTTACACTTGCTTTAAGAATCTTCTGAATTTTCTTGAAAGCATTGCCATCTCCTCTTCATCGTCATCTGAATTGTCCGTATCTGAGGATGCATGGAAGGCAAGTTCTTTCTTCTTTGAGAGAGATTGTTGTTCATCCTTCTTTCTTTCTTCGAGTTGCACTTCATATGCCATTAGATTACCAATAAGGTTTTCTAATGTCATTGTTGAGAGATCATTCGCTTCTTCTATTGCAGTTGTCTTCTTCTCCCAATCTGGTGTGAGTGCACGAAGGATCTTGCGAACTTTTTCGACTTGGGTGTATTCCTTTCCAAGGGATGCTAAGGAATTGGTTATGTCGGTGAATCTTGTAACCATTTCTGAGATGGTTTCATTCTCCTTCATTTTGAATAGTTCAAACCTGTGGACAAGAACAGAAATCTTAGATTCTTTAACCTTATTTGTACCTTCATGTGTTACCTGAAGAGTGTGCCATATTTGATTTGCAGAAGTGGCTGTTGACATGCGGTTGAATTCTTCTTTGGTTTAGGCACAGAATAAAGCATTCATCGCTTTGGCATCAAGGTTCGCATTCCTCTTTTGATCATCACTCCAAGCGTTGTAGTTGGTTGTCGGCTTGGTGTACGGTGCTTCTACGATGTTCCAAAGTTCATAGTTGAGCGATTGCAAGTAGATCTTCATTATACACTTTCAATAGTTGTAGTTGGATCCATCAAATAGCGGTGGACGTTGTGTAGAATGTCCTTCTTTGAATTGTGACGAAGGGAACTCCGTTGCCATCCTTGTATGTTGTTGACTGGGTATGCAGGGCTCTAATACCAATTGTTGGTCCCGTGATGATGCCAATTGTGGATCTAAAATACAATGTCAACACATATACTAAACAAAGGATGATTAGAGTTAAATAAATAAAGAACTTGCAATAAAGGAAATTAAATCTCAGAAAAGTTAAGCAAACGCAAACACGAGAAATTTATCCTGGTTCGGTCCTTGTGACCTACATCCAGTCCCCAAGCCTACCGCTTGAGATTTTCCTTTATCCTTGACTTTGTACACCCAAAATCAACACCTTGCACACCACTTGACAAATCCCCTTTGCCAAATGTGTACAACTCCTCTTAAACCAAGAGAACAAAACACCTCGTACAACCTCTCTTCTAACACCAAGAAAACGCTCTTGTACAATGATTCCTTTGAGTGATTACAACCTTTTCTATAAGCCTTGATTCAGTATGTGATCGTAGACAAGGGCTATTATAGGTGAACTTTCAGAGATCTTCACTAAAGAGTAGGAATTTGGTGAAGAACTGGAAGTGGGAACAGTTTTCAAAGAACCAGAATATTTTTTAGAGTTTTGGTCAGAAAACTATAGATTTTAATTGGTATTTTAGCCTAAGATAACAACCCTATTTATAGCTGAACTCTAAGGTTAGTTAGGGTAGTTATTAGGACCATTTTGAATATTCAAACGTTGGATAACGTTGAAGAAAATACTAGAAAAAAGAAACTGTCCAACAGTCAGAAACTGCCAATAGTCGACTTGAGATATGGGGTTAGTCGACTAGGGTAGACAAATTTCTCAAGGTTAGTCGACTATAGAAAAGACCAAGTCGACTAGGTCATGATAAACTCAAACGACAAGTTTCTGGAAACTGAACCAAGTCGACCAGAACTATATTATAAGTCGACTAGGCCAACTATTAGTCGACTAGGGGAAAGTATAAGTCGACTACAAAAGTCTATTAGTCGACTTGGTATCCTGTTAAGTCGACTAACAGTGACAAACAGAGAGTTGGGATCTTTCAGGACAAAAGACTAGTCGACTAGGAATATGGTCAAGTCGACTATACTCTTTATAAGTCGACTATAATAGGCTATAAGTCGACTAAGAGACTATGATATGTGTGTGTGTGTCAAGGCTTTTAACATGCTATCAACAATTACAATACACATCATTATCAACTCTCTTTGGGAAGTCTTGATCATGAAGAACTCTTGAATAGGCTTGTGATAGAGCTCCAAATGATATGGCTTCACAAATGTCTCATCAAAAGCAAGTTCCAACAAACTAAACTAAACAAACCGAAGTCTTCTTGTAGAACGCCTCTCCAAGTCGACTCGATCCAAACACGTTCCGAAGAGCCTGACTTCAACAGAGTGCTGAAAAACACCTAGAGGGGGGGTGAATAGGTGTAAATGCTAATCTAGAAACTAAATGCGGAAATCAAAACTAATTTGCAATCACACTTAATACGACCAACAAGTGTAGCCGAATTTCCCGTGAAGGACTCTGGACTAACTCCTCTTGATTCCCCTAGATAAGGGTTGAGGTGCTATATGAAGCTCTTGTGGTTAAGTATAAGTGAGGCACACACACAAGCAAGCCAAGCATATAAGGAAGATAAGCAATATGAAATAATGCAAGGCACAAATGCAAGCAATAAGATATGAATGAATGAATGATGCTTTGCACAATTAAAAGAGAGAGAGAGAGAGTTAGGAGACAATGGATCAAACGCTAACAACAAGATATGTTTCGAGGTTCGAGCCCCTAGCTCTACATCCCCGCCTTCACCACCGTGAAGGATTTCCAATCCACTAAAGGAGTACCGAACTCCTCTCTCAACCAACAATGCCACCGAGGCAATACAACCACAATCCACCTCTACCGAAGAGGGATAAGGCCCGTAGCCAACAAACAAACTCCACCTCTCACTAGAGGGAGCACACACACAACCTCAACCTCTACCAAAGAGGGAGCAACCCAATCAAAGCAAGGGTTTACAACAAGTGGTCTCTTTCAACCACAAACTCTCTTTTCCACAAAACAAAGATCCTAAATAGATTAGGATAGAAGATAGCTCAAGTGTGGAAAAACTAAGTGTTTTAATCAAAGAAAAACTCTTGGGAAAATACCAAATAGATATTGAAATGAAGAACAATAAACCAATTTCCCAAAAACCTATTTTCTTTGAAAATAACAAAACACTTAAAACAAACAAAATAAATCTTTTTGCTCTTTAAACTCTTTTGAAAACTTCTTTTTAAAACCAGAGAATGGGGAAAAATTAGCTCAGAAAAACTTGGCCAAAATCTCAAAGAATTGGGGTTTATATAGGCCAAACAGAAAACTAGCCGTTAGGCTGATCTGGCAGCCTGACAGGCCTGCGGTCGACCGGCCCGGTCGACCGCCAACGGTCATAAATATGACCGTTGGGCAATCCGGTCGACCGCACGGCCGACCGCCCAGATACAGAGAGCAGACTTCTCTGTTCCGGTCGACCGCTCGGTTGACCACCCAGATACAGAGAGCAAGGCTCTCTGATCCGGTCGGCTGACCGGCCCACTGTGCCAGCAGACGTGCACAGGTCTGTGCACGTCGGTCGACCGCCCGGTCGACCGGCATGGCCTGTCAGCACAGTACTGGGTCAGAAACTGGGTCAGAAAAACAGTTAAATATATTTCTAAAAATTCTTTTATCTCTTCTAAAAAATCCCCAAAATAGTTTTATCATTTTGCATTGATACATAAACATGTGATAAAAAGTTTAGCTCAAATATCAAGCATATGAAACTATTTTTGTGTTTTAACATTTTACCAAACACCAAAACTTGTATTTTATCAAACTTGGATTTTTCAATACATGAATAGGAAAGTCAAAATAAGTTTGTATAAGAAGTTTAAGCATGCATGTATAAGTAGAATACATCTACTATACATATAAACCATTTAAACTTGTTTTGATCAATCTATTCATGAAAACAAATATCGGTTAAACTAAAAACCGAAAAACCATAAAACGTGTGTGTTGTGCACTTGAGCATATCAACTATACTAAGCTTTACAAATGGATCTAAACACACTAAACTAAAACTATGGATACTTAAGCCTTCTTGACGATCTCCATCTTCAAGTCGACTCGATCCAAACCGTGATCCACAAGCAAGGCTATGTATCATCTTGATGCTTGGGCCCTGGAATCACTTGTGAAAGGCTTCAAAAACTCCTTGTTGAAGCAAATCACCAACTAATATCTTGCTACATGATCTGGAACTTAAAATCACAATATTATTAGTAAACATAACTACATGAGTTAATCATCATCAAAACTAGAGAGGAAGGCCTTCGGGCCAACAATCTCCCCTTTTTGATGATGACAAAACTCATGGAGTTATATATGCATGGATTAAAGTTAAGCTTCAAAGAAGCTCCCCCTTAACTCATGCAAAAACAAATAAACATAAATATGCAATGAAGGCTCTTAAACATGAATGCATAAACAATAAAAAGGCTCTAGATACCAATGAAATGTTCAAAAACAAAACATACTCTAGATACCAATTAAAATTAAACTAAATTAAACTTAATATATGCACAAACATAAATATGCATATATAAAACTCAAGATCTTTCTCCCCCTTTTTGTCAATCATCAACAAAGGGGTAAAAACCAAAACAAAACAAAATCTTCTCCCCTTTTTAATACAAAGAAACAATCATCAATAAAGGGGTAAAAGCAAAACTAAATCAATAAATTTTTCTCCCCCTTTTTGTTCGAAACAATGAATCAACAAAAGGGTTAATTAAAAACAATGTTCTCCCCTTTTTTGTCTAAACACAAATAAAACCAAATAGGGGTGACAATCAATTAAGATATCAATTGAAAATATGTCAATGAAGCATCTTGATACCAATTGAAAGTAAACATAGATCAATAAATGAATGGTATATGCTATATACATCATGAAGAGGAAGATGTGAAGCTTCCCTACATAGATACATTACATGAAGGAGGGATGACAAGCCCTAATTCACATAACGTACACTATGCAATGCATAAGAGGAGATGTGAAGCTCCCCCTACACACGTGTATCACATAAAGAAGAGATGGCAAGCTCCTCAATACAAGATACACTCAACATGAATCTATATGTAGAAGAGATGTTAAGCTCTCTTTGCATATAGGCAATACAAATCAAAACTTTTATATCTTGAAACAAAATTTTTAGATACCAATTTAAAAACATTTAAATAAACATCTTGATATCAAAAAATATTTTTCTTTTAAACATATGATATCAATTTAAAATTTATTTTCTATCATAAAGCAAAGGAGTGGAAATACAAATACCAATTGAAATATGAAAATCAAATTTTTTTCTCCCCCTTTATGAAATACCAACCAAACACATGCATAAGCTTGTTTAAGAATACCAATTGAAAACTAAATCAATTGAAACAAAGTTGAAGCTCAAGCTTAACATAAACAAAATTTGTGCTCAAGATATAGGGATATAATAAGCACAAATAAACCAAATATAAATGAAAAATTAGATACCAATCGAAATTGATACTATTGGAATTGAAAGCATACATACATACAAACATATGAGTATACAAGAAGATCAAAATTAACACCAATTGAAAGAATCCAATGATACCAATTGAAACAACAATAATGTCAAGGTATAACTCATATCAAAACGAAGAATACGAACTAGTTAAAATGAAAATTTTTGTTAACTAGTACGAAATCTTTCAAGCAAGGAATAAAACAAGATAATTTTTCATAAAACATGAAATTCACAAAATAGTTAACACTCATAATCAATTAAGCATATATATGACTCATGAAAACAAAACATGAGTAAACACGAAATGTGAGTGTACAAATACAATGTGAAGACCATGATCATGAAAATATACAATTTAGCTCAATATTCCTTGAAACAAGAAAATCATGAAAACAAAACTATTTAATCTTCAAGGTATATGTATGTCCTATACAAACTAAGGTATACATACATATCCAAACACAACGAGTCCACAATAGATATATGCATGAAGGCACGTGGCTCAAAGGATGTATATGTATAACAATAATTTGGATAAAAAGACATATACATGAAGTTAAACAAAAACACATGGAAACATGAGAAACTAAATTTCCATTAAAACAAATTTCATTTCAAGGTATATGTATGATTTGTCAACACAAAAAGTATACATACATATCCCTAAACACAATTGAGTCCATATGTATAGATTTGCATGAAAAGCAAATGACTCAAGGGGTATACATGTATATCTTAAAGTTTGGCAAAATAGACATATACATGAAACAAAAACACATGATCATAAAACAAAACCAAAATGGGACTACAAGTTTAAAATGCATGGATCATCAAAACTAGACTATACTAGCACATCTAATGGGTTCAAATAAGCATTCAAGCATAAACATATATAGATTTATTTGTGGCCCACTATATGTACAAGTATAAATCCTAGTCTTAATGAAAACTAACATTTAAACATGTAATCAAATCATGAAGCATCAAAAATAAGATAAAATCTTCATGATAAACATAAACATGATTATTATGTAAATTCACATGTTATTAGAGCTATGATAAACATGATAGCTAAACAAACGGTGAGAACATAAAATATAGGTCCATATAAACATGGGTGTCTCAAAAGGCTATACATGCATGTCAATGATCTAATAATCATGGCATTAACATAATAATCTATAAACATCAAAACATGCTATAAATGTTAAACATGAAAAGCGTGCAAAACATAATTAGGAGTTAGAGACCGTTACCAAAACCTATGGGCAACTCTCCATGTCTCCAAAACATGGTGGTCATCTCCACCAAACCTCCCTTGAAAGTGATGCATCCAAATGATTTCCATGAAGTCCGGAACACATCCACTCCAAGGTACCGCTACTCTCACGTCATGTGAGAGCCCACACCTACATCATAAACAAGAGGGGTGATCTTTGGTACCCATATCTTATTGGGTCCATGGGGGTTAGTCCCTTCTCTAACCTAAACAAATTTATTTGCTAAATTACAATCAAGTATACGATCAAAACAAAATTTAGCAAGGTGGCCCTTACGTCCACAATGTGTACAAGTGTACACATGAGCATACATGTGGTGGGTGTGTCCGTGAGGAGCATGTGTATGCCGTGGAGGGTGTGCATGAATAGATGGAACTTGTTTCTTTCGAACCAAGGATTCCAAGCGTGTATGGTTCATGGCACATTGGCTCATAGTGGAGCCCAAACAAACAACCTTCTTCTTAAGCATGGATATATCATTATCAATCAAAGAAGAAGTGTGGCATGCAATAGGTGAAGTGTGTGATACTACACTAGCATGGCAAACATGTGAATCAATTTTATTTTGTAAAACTTCATTTTTCTTTAAACAAACATTTAAATCATTAGAAATAGAAATTATTTTATTTTTCAAAGCAACATTCTCTTTTAAAACAAAATCAACTTTTGAAGACAAATTTTCATTTTTCTTCAAAATTGATTCACAATCATTTTTAGATTTTAAAAAATTATTTTCTTTTAGTGCAAGATCAAGTTGAGATTTTAATGAATCCCTTTCATTAGAAATCTCCTCCTTTTCTTGCAAAATATTGTTAAGTCTAGAATGCAAACTTATATTTTCTTTTTCAAGGCCTAGACTTTTCTTTTTCAAAATCTTATATTTTTCAATCAATTTTTCACAAACAATTGAGAGTTCTTCATTCAAAGCATGGGCATCAACAAATTCATCACATGAAGAACTAGCACTATCATTATCTAGTTGAGATTCCGAATGTACCTCAAGGGAGTCATTCCCTTGGACCATATAGCATTGTGAGTCGGATTCTCTACTAGACTCCTCCGGTTGGATTGACAATTGAAGCTTGGAGGTGGTTGTGGTTGTCAACTTGTTCCACACTGCAAAGGCGGAATCAAGGTTAGAACATGCATAAGATAATCTTTTGAAAGCGTGCTTCTAATGGCCTCAAGGGCTTGTGCATTGGCCCCTATATGCTTGCTATCACTAAGGTAGGATTCCTTGGTAATGGCAAGGTGAACCTTATATCCTAGGGTTTGTAAATAAATGGACATCCTAGTCTTCCAAACAAGAATGTTGGAAGGGTCAAACATAGGTGGGGTCATGAAGGCCATGGGTCCAAACTATATGTGTGCAAACAAGCAAATGCAAATATAGATTAGCAAACAAAGGATCTCACTCCTAGATGGTTAAACCTAAATATCAGGAGCGTAGGCTCTGATACCAATTGAAAAACACCTAGAGGGGGGGTGAATAGGTGTAAATGCTAATCTAGAAACTAAATGCGGAAATCAAAACTAATTTGCAATCACACTTAATACAACCAACAAGTGTAGCCGAATTCCCGTGAAGGGCTCTGGACTAACTCCTCTTGATTCCCCTAGATAAGGGTTGAGGTGCTATATGAAGCTCTTGTGGTTAAGTATAAGTGAGGCACACACACAAGCAAGCCAAGCATATAAGGAAGATAAGCAATATGAAATAATGCAAGGCACAAATGCAAGCAATAAGATATGAATGAATGAATGATGCTTTGCACAATTAAAAGAGAGAGAGTTAGGAGACAATGGATCAAACGCTAACAACAAGATATGTTTCGAGGTTCGAGCCCCTAGCTCTACATCCCCGTCTTTACCACCGTGAAGGATTTCCAATCCACTAAAGGAGTACCGAACTCCTCTCTCAACCAACAATGCCACCGAGGCAATACAACCACAATCCACCTCTACCGAAGAGGGATAAGGCCCGTAGCCAACAAACAAACTCCACCTCTCACTAGTGTTGGCCCAAAGCCATTATCCCGGTTATTTTGATGATAGCAAAACATATTTAGTTATGTATTTAATAATCTTGATTTTAAAGTATTTCAGGTTCAAGAAACAGATTTTGACGACTCCGCTAAAAGACTCACACTTTTGGAGTTCGCCCAACATTTGCATTCCCAAGCTAAAGCACATAGGAAGCTTCGGAATTTGCGTTGAAGAAAAGTTCAAGAAGAAGATCAAGACTTGCTAAAGAATCCAAGAGTTGTACTTTGTTTATTTTCATTTTAGAATATTTTGTCAAAACTAAATAGTAGAAGTAGAGATATGGGATATCACACACACACATTTTCTAGAGTGGTTTATGGCTTCAAAATAATTTCTATTTCTATTTCCAAACTCAGTTTTAGTTGAACATATCTATTTTTGGAAATACGATTTTTAGAGAGACTAGTTTTTGGGAAAAACATTTTATTGAAAATCAAGTTTTTATCAAAAGAATTTTTACCAAGTATTTTACCTTGATAGTAGTATGACACATGCTCATACTCTATGATTTTTCAAGACCAAAACATTTTATCCAAGACCCAAAACCAAAATCCAAAATTGTCCAGGTCTGTGAATTCTGATTTTTCAGAAATTCACAGTGACCGGTCGACCGGCAGTCGACCGGCACTCGACCGACATGCACAAATGTGCATGTGCGTATCAGTCGACCGGAGGTCGACCGATACTCGACCGACCCCAACCTGCTGCTCTCTGGAAATTGCCAGTCGACCGACCCGGTCGACCGGTGAGCCCCAACGGTCGGATTTTTGACCGTTGGCGGTCGACCGACCCGGTCGACCGGTAGTCTGTCAAAAATTCTGACAGACTCAACAGCTATTTTTCTGACTTTTTGACTTTTGGGATTTGTCTCCAACGAATCTCTTGAGCAGTTTTTGACCCCTATAAATAGGTGGTCACTTCATATGATATGACTAATGATTTTAGAGCTATCAAGTGCAATTTTACAAAAGTTTCAAAGATTTCCAAAGTTTTCAAAAGAAAAGATTTTCTCTCCAAAGCCTAAATTTCCATCACCTTTCTTGGAGCCTATTCCTCTACTTCCCTCTAGTTTTGCACTACACAATCCATACTCTAAGTCTATTATTTGGTTCTAGGATTGTGCTTAGTGAGCTCTTTTGTAAAGTGGTCAAGTGTGATCACTTCCATTGTAATTGAGTGAAGTTGTAGAGGCATCGGCCTCAAGGCGAGCTAGTGTGCTCAAGGTGGTGAAGTGTCATCACGGGAGACGGACAAGTGTTGTCCTTGTATTGTTGATCCGGTGGGATCCTCAATAGTGGAAATCCTTCAAGTGTGAAGGCGGGGACGTAGAGCGTGGCTCGAACCTCGGAAACATATCGGCGTGTTTGCGTTTGCTCAAATTTCTCTAACTCTATCTCTTTTATTACTTGCAATTTTACATTGTCTTTTACTTGCAAGAAATATTGTATTGTGATAATTGTTTAGAGTTAATTTTTTTAAATTCCGCATAATTGCCATTATCATATAGCCATCACCTATTCACCCCCCCTCTAGGTGATTTCAATTGGTATCAGAGCCTAACCCTACAACTTAGGTCTAACAACCTTAGGGAGATCCATACATTTGGCTATATTCATTTGTTGTATTTTATTTTGTGCATCTTATATATTGTGCATTCATGGCATCCATGGACTTTTCTAGCATTAAATCCCCTCCCAAATTTGATGGCTTGAACTTTCCTATTTGGAAAGTCAAGATGAACTTGTTTTTGAAATCCTTAGGTGTTAGGGTAGCTAGGGCCATTACCAAAGACTTCATTGAACCAACTAGTGATGAGAGCACATGGTCCGAGGATATCACCAAAGACTATGAAGCAAATGCTAGGGCACAATATGCATTAACACAAGCACTTAATGAAGATGACCTTGCACGCATCATTAATTGTAAATCGGCATATGAAGTTTGGAACATGCTTATTGTGACTCATGAGGGAACGTCACAAGTCAAGAGAGCAAAAGTTGACTTGTTACGTTCTCAATATGAGAATTTTTACATGATTGATAATGAGAGCATTGATGACATGCTCACTCGCTTTACAAAAATAACAAATGCTCTTTCTTCCTTAGGCGACAAGATTGACAACGATCAAAAGATAAGGAAGGTGATTCGAGCTCTTCCCAAAGCTTGGGAAGTCAAGGCGACAACCCTCAAAGAGCTAAATGACAAAGAGGAGATGGACTTCTCCGGCTTCATCGGCAATCTCAAAACACATGAGATGGAGATGAAGGTTCGAGAAGAAAGGGAGGCTCCAAAGAAGAAATCAATAGCCTTCAAAGCCGCTCCAACCATTCAAGACGAGGATGATTCATCGGACGAGTGCGATGAAGACTTCGCCATGCTCATCCGGAAGGTGGGCAAGATGTTCTACAAAAAGGGAAGACAAAGCAATTTCCGGCGAGGGAAACCTCAAGGGAGATTTGAAAGAAAAAGAGAGGAGCCCGGTCCTTGCTTTCATTGCAAGAAGATCGGTCACCTCATTGCCGATTGCCCCGCTCTACAAGCGACCACATCCAAGAACGGGCAAAGAAAGAAGAAGGCCATGGTGGCTACTTGGGATGACACGGAGTCGGAATCCGAAGAGGAAGTCGACGCCGCGCACATGTGTTTCATGGCACATGGGGAGGATGCACCAAAGGTAACTCTAGAAAACTCTTTAGATGAGGATGAGTTAACTATGGATGAACTTGCACAATTTTTTGAAGAATTGCAAAATAGGTATGAAATTTCCCAATCTCAAAATAAGAAATTAAAAAGAGAAAATGAAGCTTTAAAACATAAAGTTGAAATAGTTGTTAAAGAAAAGGATGTTTTATCTAGCTCTTTTGAAAAATTGAAAAATGATTTTGATAAATATAAACTTGCAAATAAGGGTAAAACCACCATAGTTTCAATAGATAAAAATGATTTTGTTGAGATCCAAAAGCGTGTTGATGCTTTGGACTCCACACTTAAAAATTGTGCATTTGATTTGAAAAAGATAGCTTCTAAATTTCCTAAGGGAACACCCCAAGGGAAACATGCACAACATGCTCATACACATGCACGGAAACATGCTCACACTCACAAGCATGCATACATGTATGGAAATGGTAGAATTTATGTTTGCACTCATTGTGGCCGCAAAGGCCATTTAGAAAAATTTTGTTATGCTAAAAATAATGTTAAGAATAAATATGTTTGGGTTCGCCCCGGTACTAACCCTAAAGGACCCTCAAAGATTTGGGTACCAAAAGATCCTCCAAATGTAGGTGACACAGGTGGATCTACTTCCTCCAAGACTTAGGGGGAGACGGTGCCCGGGTGGTAGATGCAACTAAGCTCAAAGTTCAAATCTAGCTTGCATCGCTATCGTGGAGGCACCTATTTTTGGAGACTACCCGTAAATTGGTAACATCTCCACTTAAGAACTTTAATTTTGTATATACAATTGTTGTAGGATTGCTAGTTTAGTTTTATGCTTCATTGATACATGACTAGTATAAACTTGCAACTCTAACATGATTGTATATGCCATGTTCAATTTTGATTTCTTTTTGACATGTATACATATGTATAGAATTGTTAGTTTGTTTTGTTCATTATTGATACATGCTTATATAGAACTACCTTTCTATCATGTTGTGTACATGCCTTGTATTAATTTTCATATCTGTATTGTTATGCCTTATGTCATACTTGTCCACATGTCCAATTTTTGTGTATCTATATGTATAGTTTAGAGTTTGTGATTATATACTTGTATACATATAGACCTATTTTTATAAATAAAATAAAACCTTTTGAAAATTTTCATAGTTGAGCAAATACCTTAAAGATGGCAATTGCGCACCTCAACTCATTCAAGAGGAATCAAGAGGATGAAGTTCAGAACCCGTCACTGGGTATTCGGCTTCAACATCTTTATATCTTTGTTTAAATATGTAAAACAAAATTAAATCATTTTGTGTGAAGTTTTGTTGATATGATCACTAAATGAAGATTTAAAAATAATTGTTATATCCCTGTATGTTATTATATAACATATTTTTATTTTTTTTGGTCAGAATCTGGTAGCAGAATTTTCAGACTTACCGGTCGACCGGCCCCTAACCCCAGTCGACCGGCTCTGTCTGAAGAAAAATTTTGTATTTTTTTGTGCTACCGGTCGACTGTTGGTATAGGACCAGTCGACCGATCTGGATGCAGGACTCTCTGTATCTTTTCGGTCGACCGGTCCCTCAATCCCAGTCGACCGATAGTCGTATTCTGGCGTATATCTGGACCTTTTCTTCACTGTTTCGGCTCTCTCTCTCATTTTCTCTCACAGCGACCGCAGGAGCTCCCCCCTCTCAAAATTTCCTACTTCAAATCCGTCCACCCGATCTTAAATTCCTTCAAAACCCATTTCATACTCCTCATTCCTAATTCGGATCTTCAATCTCAAGCCGATCCGTCCGTCAGATTTTCAGAATTTCTGGATTTTCAAGCTAGGGTTTCAGATTTTTCCAAAGGTAAAAATTTCGAATTTTTCACTTGTTCTTCCTTTCTAGCTTAGATATATCACTTCTTTTGTCTTCATATTAGGTTGATTGATCATCTAGATCGTGCCTTTACCTGCAAAACCCTAAAAAATTTGATTTTTGTCATGGCTCCTAAAAGACATCGTTCTGAGAAGGGAAAGGGCACTGCCCAATCCTCATCTCAAGCCCCTAGGACTGATCCTGTGTTCCGTAACGATCTTGCCTCTGATCGTTACACACATTTAGCCCCTAGGAATACTATTTCGGGTAGATATGTGGCTATCCAAGACTTTGAACATCTAGATATCCCCCACATACTCCGTGCTAACAATCTTGTGGATTTTCTCTCCATCCGGGAGAAGGTTTACACATCTTTGGTTCCCTATTTCTATGCCAATTTTGAATTTAGTGGGAACCGGATTATTTCCCGTGTGATGGGTAGGGACATAAACATTTCCCTAGGTCAATTTGCTAGAATTCTTCATCTTTCCACTGATGGAATAGATGTTTACTCTTATGACCTACATGATTTTCCTGAATATCCGGAGGGTGAGTCTTCACTCACCGCATCCACTCTTCTTCACCGGGATGACAATCCCGATCTAGTGAGGAATGAGATTGTGAGTCAGTATTCCCTCCAATCTCAGGTCCTTGCTAAGATTATCTTTCATAATATCGTGCCTAAATCCGGTAAATTTAGCCATGCTCGAGGTCCTGTTCCCTTGATTATCTATTGCCTCCTTAAAGGCATTAGGATAAATTTCCCTCGAGTGATCGCTTCTCACATGAGTGGTGATCAGATTCGTACTGCTGGTAGGAGTCTGCCTTACGGCATGCTCATTACCCATCTGCTTAGGGCTTTAGACTTCGATCTTTCTGGTCAAGCCTCTTCAAAACCCTCTTCTGATATCAACACTGCTGCCTTGAAGATGATGGAAGCTCAGTTGCGTCGACACGCAGCTGTGCAACCACCACCTGTTCCTGCAGCTGATCCAGCTCCAGCTCCACCTCCTGTTTTTCCTGCTCCTGAGTTTCAGGGTGCTTCTTCTTCTGAGCTCCGCTCGCAGATCGAGGCACATCAGGCCTGGGTCGGTGAGCAAGTCTCTGCACTTCGTGCAGATATGGCTGCTCGTGATGCTTCTCTTCGGGCAGATATGGAGGCTCGTGCTGCGATGGATGCTGCTTTTCGGGCGGAGGTCCGAAACGACTTGTCCTATATGGCTGAATCCATGAGATTTGTGGATGTTCAGTTCCAGTCCTTGTTCACTAAATTGGACATAGTCGTTCCTGATGGGACTCCGGGTGCTCGTCGTCTCCCTGCTGCTGGTCCTCCTTTCCCTCCCAGAGCTCGCGTCTCTGTTCCACCACCGCGCCCCAGAGTTGATGCCGTGGATACAGAGGAGGTAGATTCCTCTTCTTCCTCAGATGATGGTGATGACCAGACGATGGCCGAGGGCTCTGATGATGACGAGGAGGAGGATGACGAGGCCACTGAGTGATGCTGATGAGTGACCTCCCCTTTATTGATGATGTCAAAAAGGGGGAGAGTTATCTGGAGAGTTATTTGGAGAGAGAGATATTTTGTTATGACTCTTTTGTTATTTTGTTATGTACTTGACTTATTTTGTTGTGTTGGACACCTTTTATTTTTGTGTTGTGGACATGTCTTGTGTGGTATGTATTTATGTCATGTTGAGACTCATTTCCTTTTATCTATGATATGACTTGTGTAGTTGAGATTTTTCTATGGGCATGGATATATGATGTTTATGATTTAGCAATTGTGATAATATGCCTGAGTATGATTTTTTATATATGCATATGTTGAGGGGGAGCTTCATTTGAAGACTCTACCCAAAATATCTTGTGATAACTACATATGTTTTGCCATCATCAAAAAGGGGGAGATTGTTGGCCCAAAGGCCATTATCCCGGTTATTTTGATGATAGCAAAACATATTTAGTTATGTATTTAATAATCTTGATTTTAAAGTATTTCAGGTTCAAGAAACAGATTTTGACGACTCCGCTAAAAGACTCACACTTTTGGAGTTCGCCCAACATTTGCATTCCCAAGCTAAAGCACATAGGAAGCTTCGGAATTTGCGTTGAAGAAAAGTTCAAGAAGAAGATCAAGACTTGCTAAAGAATCCAAGAGTTGTACTTTGTTTATTTTCATTTTAGAATATTTTGTCAAAACTAAATAGTAGAAGTAGAGATATGGGATATCACACACACACATTTTCTAGAGTGGTTTATGGCTTCAAAATAATTTCTATTTCTATTTCCAAACTCAGTTTTAGTTGAACATATCTATTTTTGGAAATACGATTTTTAGAGAGACTAGTTTTTGGGAAAAACATTTTATTGAAAATCAAGTTTTTATCAAAAGAATTTTTACCAAGTATTTTACCTTGATAGTAGTATGACACATGCTCATACTCTATGATTTTTCAAGACCAAAACATTTTATCCAAGACCCAAAACCAAAATCCAAAATTGTCCAGGTCTGTGAATTCTGATTTTTCAGAAATTCACAGTGACCGGTCGACCGGCAGTCGACCGGCACTCGACCGACATGCACAAATGTGCATGTGCGTATCAGTCGACCGGAGGTCGACCGATACTCGACCGACCCCAACCTGCTGCTCTCTGGAAATTGCCAGTCGACCGACCCGGTCGACCGGTGAGCCCCAACGGTCGGATTTTTGACCGTTGGCGGTCGACCGACCCGGTCGACCGTAGTCTGTCAAAAATTCTGACAGACTCAACAGCTATTTTTCTGACTTTTTGACTTTTGGGATTTGTCTCCAACGAATCTCTTGAGCAGTTTTTGACCCCTATAAATAGGTGGTCACTTCATATGATATGACTAATGATTTTAGAGCTGTCAAGTGCAATTTTACAAAAGTTTCAAAGATTTCCAAAGTTTTCAAAAGAAAAGATTTTTCTCTCCAAAGCCTAAATTTCCATCACCTTTCTTGGAGCCTATTCCTCTACTTCCCTCTAGTTTTGCACTACACAATCCATACTCTAAGTCTATTATTTGGTTCTAGGATTGTGCTTAGTGAGCTCTTTTGTAAAGTGGTCAAGTGTGATCACTTCCATTGTAATTGAGTGAAGTTGTAGAGGCATCGGCCTCAAGGCGAGCTAGTGTGCTCAAGGTGGTGAAGTGTCATCACGGGAGACGGACAAGTGTTGTCCTTGTATTGTTGATCCGGTGGGATCCTCAATAGTGGAAATCCTTCAAGTGTGAAGGCGGGGACGTAGAGCGTGGCTCGAACCTCGGAAACATATCGGCGTGTTTGCGTTTGCTCAAATTTCTCTAACTCTATCTCTTTTATTACTTGCAATTTTACATTGTCTTTTACTTGCAAGAAATATTGTATTGTGATAATTGTTTAGAGTTAATTTTTTTAAATTCCGCATAATTGCCATTATCATATAGCCATCACCTATTCACCCCCCCTCTAGGTGATTTCAACTAGAGGGAGCACACACACAACCTCAACCTCTACCAAAGAGGGAGCAACCCAATCAAAGCAAGGGTTTACAACAAGTGGTCTCTTTCAACCACAAACTCTCTTTTTCACAAAACAAAGATCCTAAATAGATTAGGATAGAAGATAGCTCAAGTGTGAAAAAACTAAGTGTTTTGATCAAAGAAAAAACTCTTGGGAAAATACCAAATAGATATTGAAATGAAGAACAATAAACCAATTTCCCAAAAAACCTATTTTCTTTGAAAATAACAAAACACTTAAAACAAACAAAATGAATCTTTTTGCTCTTTAAACTCTTTTGAAAACTTCTTTTTAAAACCAGAGAATGGGAAAAATTAGCTCAGAAAAACTTGGCCAAAATCCCAAAGAATTGGGGTTATATAGGCCAAACAGAAAACTAGCCGTTAGGCTGATCTGGCAGCCTGACAGGCCTGGTCGACCGCCAACGGTCATAAATATGACCGTTGGGCAATCCGGTCGACCGCACGGCCGACCGCCCAGATACAGAGAGCAGACTTCTCTGTTCCGGTCGACCGCTCGGTCGACCGCCCAGATACAAAGAGCAAGGCTCTCTGATCCGGTCGGTCGACCGGCCGACCGGCCCACTGTGCCAGCAGACGTACACAGGTCTGTGCACGTCGGTCGACCGCCCGGTCGACCGGCATGGCCTGTCAGCACAGTACTGGGTCAGAAACTGGGTCAGAAAAACAGTTAAATATTTCTAAAAATTCTTTTATCTCTTCTAAAAAATTCCCAAAAATAGTTTTATCATTTGCATTGATACATAAACATGTGATAAAAAGTTTAGCTCAAATATCAAGCATATGAAACTATTTTTGTGTTTTAACATTTTTACCAAACACCAAAACTTGTATTTTATCAAACTTGAATTTTTCAATACATGAATAGAAAAGTCAAAATAAGTTTGTATAAGAAATTTAAGAATGCATGTATAACTAGAATACATCTACTATACATATAAACCATTTAAACTTGTTTTGATCAATCTATTCATAAAAACAAATATCGGTTAAACTAAAAATCGAAAAATCATAAAACGTGTGTGTTGTGCACTTGAGCATATCAACTATACTAAGCTTTACAAATGGATCTAAACACACTAAACTAAAACTATGGATACCTAAGTTTTCTTGACGATCTCCATCTTCAAGTCGACTCGATGCAAACCGTGATCCACGAGCAAGGCTATGTATCATCTTGATGCTTGGGCCCTGGAATCACTTGTGAAAGGCTTCAAAAACTCCTTGTTGAAGCTAATCACCAACTAATATCTTGCTACATGATCTGGAACTTAAAATTACAAGATTATTAGTAAACATAACTACATGAGTTAATCATCATCAAAACCAGAGAGGAAGGCCTTCGGGCCAACAATCTCCCCCTTTTTGATGATGACAAAACTCATGGAGTTATATATGCATGGATTAAAGTTAAGCTTCAAAGAAAACTCCCCCTAACTCATGCAAAAACAAATAAACATAAATATGCAATGAAGGCTTTTAAACATGAATGCATAAACAATAAAAAGGCTCTAGATACCAATGAAATGTTCAAAAACAAAACATGCTCTAGATACCAATTAAAATTAAACTAAATTAAACTTAATATATGCAAAAACATAAATATGCATATATAAAACTCAAGATCTTTCTCCCCCTTTTTGTCAATCATCAACAAAGGGGTAAAAACTAAAACAAAACAAAATCTTCTCCCCTTTTTAATACAAAGAAACAATCATCAATAAAGGGGTAAAAGCAAAACTAAATCAATAAATTTTTCTCCCCCTTTTTGTTCGAAACAATGAATCAACAAAAGGGTTAATTAAAAACAATGTTCTCCCCCTTTTGTCTAAAACAAAAATAAAACCAAATAGGGGTGACAATCAATTAAGATATCAATTGAAAATATGTCAATGAAGCATCTTGATACCAATTGAAAGTAAACATAGATCAATAAATGAATGGTATATGCTATATACATTCATGAAGAGGAAGATGTGAAGCTTCCCTACATAGATACATTACATGAAGGAGGGATGACAAGCCCTAATTCACATAATGTACACTATGCAATGCATAAGAGGAGATGTGAAGCTCCCCCTACACACGTGTATCACATAAAGAAGAGATGGCAAGCTCCTCAATACAAGATACACTCAACATTGATCTATATGTAGAAGAGATGTTAAGATCTCCTTGCATATAGGCAATACATATCAAAACATTTTGAAATCATTTTTAAAACAAATGTTGAAATTTCTTTAAGTCAACAAAATAAATTTTGATATCAATGAAATCAAATTGTAGTTGATAAACCAAAAGTTGGTACCATACAAAATTTGAGATACCAATAGAAGATTTTTGATACCATTGAAAATGAAAAATTGTAAGTTTTTGATACCAATTGAAATATATTGTAAATTTTGATACCAATTGAAAATATATATTGTAAAATTTTAATACCAATTGAAAGTAAAAACCAAATTTTGGATAAATACAAATCATTTTGCAATAAAGATACCAAATTGAGAATAATACCAATTTAAAATTATTGATACCAATATTAAAAATGTTAACATATACCAAAATAAAGTATTTTTCATCATAAAGTGTGGGAGTAAGATACCAATTGAAAATAAAACGATTAAAGATAAAACAAGAATTTTCTCCCCCTTTTTGAAATACTGATAAAAACAATGCATAAGCTTATATAAGATACCATTGAAAAATAATTGACATTATGAACTAAAACAAGCTTAGTAAGAAATAATTTGTGCTTATAAGAAAAATGTAGAGACGTTGTAAAACAAGCACAATCAAATCATATATATGTATGTATGGAAATACCAATTGAAATTTAATCACACATATATAGAAAACACATATGAGTATACAAACATAGAAAATATCATGAAGATCATGTGTATAACTCATATCTATCACCCTATTCATGCACATGTTTAAATAAATTTTCAATAAGAACATACAAGGCATGGTCGCCCATCCAACCGCCCTCAGGTTGGTAGGGTTTTCAAAAATATGAGTTTGAAAATAATTTAACATAGTTGAAAACTCTACCAATTAAAGAATACGAACTAGTTAAGATAGTTTTTTTTGAAATAACTAGTTATATATCTTTTAAAACATTAAACCAAATCATATATCTCATGAATCATGCGTTTTACACAAAATTGTCACTTAAGATCTTCAAAACTCAAAAATGTACTCATAAAATAAAGTCATAAGTAAACACAAATAATGTGAGTGTACAAGAATCATGTGAAAAGCATAATCATAAAAATAGGCAATGAAGCTCATATTAAATTTCTTTTATCAAAAACAAGAAATCATCAAAACTAAATAAACTTCAAGGTATATGTATGTTTTATTGAAAGTAGAAACATACATACATATCCTAAACATGAATGAGTTCATAAAAAATTTTGCATAAAAAGCAAGTGACTGTAGGATAGACATGTATATCAATTAATTTTAGACAAAATTAACATATACATGAAGATAAACACATTTTTATGAAAAACATGTATAAAAATCGAGAATACAAGTTAAAATGTAAAAATCATCAAAACAAGTTATACAAATATATCTAATGGGTACAAGTAAGCAATTGAGCACAAACATATAATAACTAAATATGGCTCACTAGTTGTACAAGTATAAACTCAAGTTTTAATGAAAACTACATCTAAACAAGTAATCAAAACATGAAGTGCAAAAAAAATAAACAAACATGATCATTAAGTTAAATGCACATGTTTTAGAGCTAGAAAATACATAATAGCTAAACTAAAGTGAGAACATAAAAATAATAGTCCATATTAACATCGGTGTATCTCAAATACTACATATGTATATCACAAGTCTAATTAACATTGCATCTAATATAATGAACATGGAAAGTCAATACATGCTAAAAATCAATACTATGAAAGCATGTAAACTAAATAGGAGTTAAAGATAGTTACCAAAATAATTAGGGCTAATCTCTAAATCTCCAAACTATGGTGGTCCTCCCACCTTACTTTCTTTGAAAGTGATGCATCTAAAAGTGTCACCATTTAGCTCAGAACACATCCACTATCAAGGCATCATTACTCTCACGTCAAGCGAGAGCCCACACTTACATCAAATACAATAGGAGTGACTTTTGAAACCCATACCTCATTGGGTCCATGGGGGTTAGCACCTTTCCTAACCCAAATAAATTTGTTTGCAAATTTGAAGTATTTAATCTATCATAATAAAATTTTGCAAGGTGGCCCTTACGTCCACAATGTGTACAAGTGTACACATGAGCATACTTTGAATCATGTGTGTGAGCATGATGAGCATGTATATACTGTGTATGGTGTGCATGAATATGAGGTGCATGTTTCTTGCGAAATATGAATTCTAATTTCTTGTGATCCATAACACATTGATTCAAAGTGAAGCCCAAACAATCTACACTTTTCTTCAACACACATATATCATTTTTAATACTTGAAGACAAAGTGGAGCATGCAACATATTCATCACTAGTAGATGGAGCACTAGAAATGTGACAAACATGAGAAGACAAATCATTTTTCAAAGATTTATTTTCTTTGAAACTAAATCCAAATTCTTTGAAATTAAAGCAATTTTAATTTTTAAAGTTTCATTCTCTTTTAAACAAAATCAAGTTTTGAAGACAAAACCTCTCAAAACATCATCACAATTATTTTTATTCTTAAAATTTTATTTTCATTTAGGGCAAGATTAAGGATTTCAATGAGTCTCTTTCAATTGAAATCCCTCCCTCTCTTGCAAAATAATATCAAGTTCAGAAGATAAACTTTTATTTTCTTCTTTTAAAGCAAAACTTTTCTTTTTCAAAAGTTTATATTTTTCTAGCAAGTTTTCACAAAATATGGAAAGCTCTTCATTTAATGCATCAGCATCCATATTATCATGATCATCATTAGAAGAGCTAGCACAGAATGTACCTCAAGGGAGTCATTCCCTTGGACCATGTAGCAAGCTTGGTCGGATTCATCCTCACTAGATTCCTTCTCCAAAATCATATGCCATTTGTACCTTGGGAGAAGTCAATGTGTTCCACGCTGCAAAAACGGAATCACAATGAGAAAATATAGATAAATAATCTTTACTAAGAGTGCGCCTAAGTGCCTCTAAGGCTTGTGCATTGGCCTCTATATGCTTGTCATTACTAAGATAAGATTTCTTAGGAGTGGCAAGGTAAACATGCATACCTAGGATTTTAAGGTACATACTCATTTTATATTCCACATGTCAATGGTGGAAACATCATACATGGGAGGAGTCATGAAATTCATGAGTGTAAAACTATATGTGTGCAAATGCAATACTAGATAAGCAATCCAAGATCTCACTCCTAGGTAGTTAAACCTAATATCAAGAGCGTAGGCTCTGATACCATTTGAGAATACACCTAGAGGGGGGTGAATAGGTGTATGACTAATCTAATGAACAAATGATATGGAATTAAAAACTAATTGCAACACACTATGTGTAACCAAAGAGTGTAGCCGAATTCCCGGTGAAGGGCTCTGGACTAATTACTCTTGATTCCTCTAAATAAGAGTTGAGGTGCTATTTGAAGCTCTCTTGATTAACACAAGTATGGGCACACACAAACAATATCTAGCATGTATGATATGAATAATATAAAGCAATGAAAGATATAAAAGAGAGAGAGTTTAAAGATAGTGGATCAATTGCAAATACCGAGATATATTTCGAGGTACGAGCCACTGCTCTACGTCCCCGCCTTCACACAGAAGGATTTTCACTATAAGTCCACACAGGACCTCTCACACAGGGAACCTCCACTGAGGATTTGGCAAATACAAATTAGAAGTGTACAACTCCTCTCTCTACAAAACCATCTCTACACAAGAGGCTAGGTACAATAACAATCACCTCACACTAGAAGGATAAAGGCACTAAGCCAAACTCCACCATAATCACCTGTACACAAAGGGGATAGCCACAAACCCAAAGCACAACCTCCTCTAGACTTAAAGGGATAGGCATAAACTCAAAGCAAAGAAGATTACAATACTTGGTGGTCTCAATAAACCACAAACTAATTTTTCTCACAAAATAAGATCCTATAGATAGGATAGATATGATAGCTCAAGTGTGAGAAAACAAGGAGTTTGAAAATCAAAATCACAAAGAAAATACTTGAGAAAACTTCTAAATAACTATAGAAATGAAGATCAAAAATCAATTCCCAAATACTCTCTTTTTCTTTGATTTTTTCAACCCTTGAAAACAAATAAAGATAAATCTCTTAACCACAAAAACTCTTTAAAACTTGCGGCTAAAACACTTGTAAAGATGGAAAAATTTGCTCTCTAAATCCTTAATGAAAACAGCCCAAGAGATGGCTATTTATAAGCCACTCAAAAATCTAGCCGTTGGCATCTGGAAAAGTCCAGAATGCCCTTCCGGTTGACCGCCCGGTCGATCGTCCAACGGTCATTTTTCTAACCGTTGGCGCTCCGGTCGACCGTCCGGTCTACCGGCCGCACCCGAGAGTAGGGTGCATTCAGTCGGTCGACCGTGCGGTCGACCAGCCTACTTGGCTGGTCGTTGTGCACGTCTCGTGCATATCGGTCGACTGGTCCGGTCGACCGCCAGCTGAGTGGCTGAAATTCTAGGACTTGAAACTTAAGCATTTTAATTCCAATAAAATCCCATAAAATCACATAAATTTCACAAAAATAAGTTCTTGTAAGATCTTTGAATAACAAATATGTGTGATCAAAAATCAACACATATTCAAACTATTTGAATCATTTTTGTGATATTGAAATTAAGCTTAAACAGAAAATCTGTATTTTTTCAAACTTGGATTTTGAAATGAAAAACGGTTTTCTCCAAAACTTGTATAGATACAAAAATATGATATTGAAACAAATTTGAAGCATATTGTATATGGATAGAATCCAATATACATATAAGATTTATATCTATGTTTTTGACATGAAATCCAAAAATAGGTTTTGTTAATTACAAAACTCCAAACACATGAATAGGATCATCAAATAAAGTTTTTCCAAAAGTATGAAGCACAGAAACCTAATATACATTAAACCATGTAAACTTGTCTTGATTCTATCTATTCATGAAAATCATATATAGTTGAACTTGAAATCTAAAATCGGTTAACCCGAAACCAAACATATTGAACTTTTGTGTGTGTGAACTTGAGCATATCAACACTATATATCTTTACAAGATCTAAACACAACTAAACTAAACAAACCGAAGTCTTCTTGTAGAACGCCTTCTCTAAGTCGACTCGATCCAAAGAGCTTGACTCCAACCGAGTGCTAGATGCGATCTTGACGCGCGAGCTCTTAAATTTACATGTGTTAGCTCCAAAACTTCTTTGTTGAAGCTAGATACCTACTAATATCTTGATCAATAACTGAAACTATATAAACACAAGATTATTAGTAAACTATAACTACATGAGTTAATCATCATCAAAACTAGAGTGATGGGCCTTGGGCCAACACCCTCAACTTCACACTCGCTCTCTTTACACTCTCTCTATCTTGTTTTCTCTCTCTCCCCTTACACTGCACCACGTCCTCCCCCTCTTTACCACCTCCGACCACCACGACCACCCCGGAGCCACTGCGCCTCTACCCTAGCACCACCACAATAACTGCCACCCTCCGCCACGCCCCCGTCGTGTCCGCCACCATCTTTCCTTTTCCACTCCCTCCATTTTACCTCGTCTCTCTCTCTCTCTCCCTTTCTTTCTTTATCTCCATTCGTCGGAGCTACGCTGCCTACCCTAATCACGCGCGCGGCCACCCAACTACCGCGGCCACCTCCAGACGCGCCCAGAAACTCAGACCCCCTCCTCTCCTTCTTCTTTTACTTCTCTGCTGCTGCTGCGCTGTGAAGGAAGAGGAAAAAGCCCATAACGAGTTTGTTTACAACCCAACCCGCACCCAGAAATCCGGAACCCACAACCCATGTTGATAAAAAGGATAAATTTTGTTTAAGCCCTTCAATAATAATTATCTTTATATTTATAACCCTGAAAATTTCATTTAACTCCTTGGATAACTTTCAGATCTTATAAAATTGACCCTGAGTCGTGCTTCAGACAATAACTTGGTCATGTGACGTCTAAATCTCGCGTTCTTGGTACCGTTGGTATCGTAACTGCAAGAACTACTCTTATAAGGCAAGTGTTTACCATTAGTTTTATTATTTCACCAAATAAATCATTTGTAGGAATCATGTTAGCTGACTGGTATATTCGATTACTGATATTATGATTATTCTTGATAAATGGCCTGTATTTTAGGGATTGAGTAGTATAGCTAAGCATGGACTTGTTCTACTAGGTTATTAGTGATAGTTATGATATATTGTGCATGTTATTATGGAGATAGCTGGATTAAATGCATGTATTTCTATTACTTACTCCCATTACATGCTACTTTGATACTCCTGTTATTTATTCCCGTTACACATTATATATATCATGTTATTTATGCCAGCTATTTGCTTGATACATGTACACTCATCTACATGACTATAATACTTAGTATGTGACGAGTGCTTCCTGTGTTCTTGTCACCTGTTCCTGTTAAATCATGTCACCACATGTCACTCTGAAAAGAAATCACTTGGGGATGGGGAGACTGGATGATTGATTAGATCTTATCAGGTGGTGTACTCGCTCCACATTGTTAGTCCCATTGTAGGGAATGGTAGTGCTGCCTACCGATTGTATATAGCTCCATGAGCTCCCGTTTCTCGTTTCCTGCTCCCCTCTTCGCGGAGGGCCCTGGTCTCAGCAGTTAGGGGTCCGTTTAAGGTCGTGATCTCGGGTATGCACGGGATACACCTACCTGATCAGAGCTCCTCGATTGTCAAGTCTCATGGTACACATTTATACACTCAGGGACAGTATAGTGAAGAGTTACTCAACTGATATTGTGATTATCGTCATCTCATTGTATGTCTTACTTCATCCATGTGCATGTATATTTCATGTTAGTCTTTTTTTTATTATTTTTCTTTGTACACTTGCTCGGTCGCATCTGAGACCCTGAGTTTGCATGCCAAATATAGACTCCGAGGTTACACCCTCAGAGAAGGACGAGGAGTATTAGACAGTTTGGCTGAGCAGCAGTAGGACAGTTCGTGACCTTGTCATCTCTTTTGGCTTTCAGTATGTTGCATAGTTGTTTTTATGTTCAGTTATGTAGTTGTACTGTAATTTTCATAAATGTGCTTATGGACTCATATGTACTATATTTTTTGTATTGTATTGGACTGTGTTATGTACTCTTGTTACATGTAAAATAATATATCAGCAGTATTCTTGCCTTATAATGAGACTTGTACAGGTCTATAGTAGGCTTAACGTGTATGCGTAGGGATTTCATACCCAGCGCGTACATGTCGTCGATCATGTCATGTACTGTTGTACTGTATTTTGGGCAGCTGGGCGTAACATGGTTTTAGTGGTATCAGAGCCTGGTTTTGAATTTAGCATTTGTCGGTTCGCGAAACGCGAACGCAGCCATTCGAATCTAGTTCTTACCTGTAGAATTGAATAAGATGTAACACTGTTGATATGTAACAAGAGACATGACATGAACACACTAGTCCATTGTTAGGATTTAAACTATATTGTCTTGGTTCCGACTCTATCTGGTATTTATTTACTAGATGGCTCCGCGTGTTACAGAGGACGGTCCGCTGATCCAGCAAGATTCATGAGGCTATTGTTGGAGTCCCAGCAGCAGCAGAATGAGCGGTTACTGTTGCACTGGAAAAGATAGTTGCTTTAGGAAGTCAGGTCAAGCAGAGAAATGTGTCCGATTTTAGGAGACTTCATCCTGTAGTGTTCATAGGAGAAGAAAGCCATCTAGTTGCTGAGTAATGACTTATGGACATGGAGAACTTGTTAGTAGCAGCCCGAGTTCCAGAGGCTGATCGAGTAGATGTAGTAAAAATTCAATTGTCGGGAGTGGCACGTACTTGGTGGCTTAAAGAGGAGAGTCATTTGCCGAGACCTGTCTCCTGGAAGACGTTTTCAGAGGTGTTTTTGGCCAAGTTCTTTCCTGACACGGCCAAAATAGAAATGGAGCAGAAATTTATCAATCTGAGATAGGCCGAAAAGACAGTTGATGACTATGCAGCTGAATTTTTTAGACTAGGCCGTTTTGTCCCATATATGGTGGTTTACCGAGGAGAATCGGGTTAGGAGATTTCAGTAGGGATTGTATCTGGAACTTCAAAGATATGTCATATCCTTCAGATATAAGACCTTGGCAGAAGTATTAACTACTACCAGGGAACAAGAGCAGCTCAGTGGATTGATGAGGAGGGTACCCACTAGTAGAATAAAGCGCCCATTGGACAGATTTCTGGAGGGACTCAGACCAGGCAAGTTGGTGCAACGCCCCAAAAGCGATAGATGGCCACAGTGCCTCAGATTAAGATGATTGTGTGTAAATATTGTCACAAAGTGAGGCATAATATAAATGAGTGCAGATTGGCTCATTACTTGTGCCTGGTTTGTGGATCGACTGAACATCGGGCTAGTCAGTGTCCTCACAGTTGGCAAGTTCCAAGAGAACTCACCTCAGCCTCAGTTGGTCGACAAAAGCTGACGGCGTCTAAACTGTAATACCCCGTTTCCAGAATACGTACTTAGTTGCGTATTCAGTTTTCCGATCGTATTTTTCGATTTACTTCCTGTAATTGGCCGAATTTAATTTTAAATATTATTTTCCAATACTTTAGATTTTATATGATTTTCTGGAATTTTCCTGAATTTAATTGAATTTCTTCAAAACCGGTGTCGACCAGTGTCGCTGATCGATTCTCAGATTTTTAATTTGCAAACAGTTAGGAATTTCTAGAAAGTCCTTTAGGCATTATCTCTTAGAATTACATTTCTTACCTAAATACTTTTTCTGAGGATTTTATGAATTTATGAAAATTCCATCGGAGTCGGTAGTTAACTGATTCCGGGATTTTTAGTTTTAAAATTATAAAGTATTTCTTAAAACGAATTTCACTATGATACTTAATATATTATTCTTGATTTTTGGTAAACTTTACGAGTCGTTCCGAGATACTTGAATTTCGGACGATTTCGGTATTTTCCGAAATGTTTTCCGCATCTTCGACTTAAACCCGGGAACTTGTCTTTTTAATATTTTTATTTTCTAAGTCCAAGAAAATATCTTCATTTATAAATTCTTTTCCTTTTTCCTTTCTCTTGTTTTCCTTTCCTTCCTTCACAAGCCACAAGATTTCCAATTTCCAAAAATTCCAATCTTTTCCAATTTTTCAACAAACTCCACAAAACTCCACACACTTCTACCATTAATGCCCTTCTTTCTCTCTCTTCTTTGGCCGGCCATGATAGGCCAAGGGAGACAACTCACCTCCCCTATTTGCAAATACCCCCTCTCATTTACCTTATTTGCAACTCCTTTACAAAATCTAAAACCTATATAAACATTTCCTTTACATTTCTTTTCCTTTTTCTTCATTTCACCAAAGATTTAGCCCTCACCAAATCCTCCTCCATCTCAAACTCCACCACCAACTCCAAAAGCTCACCTAAGTCTTCATCTCCTCTTCAACTACCACTACTTTGGAATTGAGATCGTAGTTTTCTTCGTCGTTTATATCGCCAAGGATCAAGTTGGTGATATCGTCGACAACGACCTTTTCGGAACTCGTAAAGCTTTGATAAACCATTCCTTGTGAGTATTTTTACTCACCAAGACTTGTCTAATTCCTAGTTTACTTGTGTTCACCTATCTTATATATAGGTAGCTTCAAAATCATATTTTTAGATCATCAAACACCACCCTCAAAAACTCTGTTTTTGTACTCTGTTTTCCCACGATTAGTCGACTTGACCTAGGGACTAGTCGACTAACCCATCTGTTTTGAAACGTAACCTTTTCTGGAACACAGTTTTAGTCGACTTAGTCTATTTATTAGTCGACTAGAAATCTCTGTTAGTCGACTACACTTTCCACCCTAGTCGACTAACCTTTCCTGAACCAGAAACCCAACTCTCGGCTCCAGTCGACTTATCCTAACTATTAGTCGACTTGGTATCCGTAGTCGACTACCCATTCCTCCCTAGTCGACTATTTTTTCCTAAAATAAAACATCAACTCTCTGTATCACAGATTTAGTCGACTTGCGTATCTGTTAGTCGACTTGTAGTCACTGTTAGTCGACTACACTTTTTACCCTAGTCGACTAACTTTTCCTGAAACAGAATTCCAACTCTCTGGAACCCAGTTTTAGTCGACTAATCCAGACTGTTAGTCGACTAGAGACCACTATTAGTCGACTAACCATTCCACCTAGTCGACTAATTTAGGCTGTCTGTTATAGTTGCCTTCCTTTCTGAATTTGGATCTTGTCCTTGATACATGTGTGATATATTATTCTTGTTTATGCTTCATGACTGGTACCTCATGACCTATTACTTGATGGATGCTACCTCTTGCTACTTCATGACTTGTTGTTATATAGTCTTACTTCATAACTTGTTAAATAAGGAATATCTCCATTTCATCATGCCATCACTTAACACCAAGCATGATACACTTGACTTTTGTATAAAATGGACCAACTTACATGTGGGGTCGGGGAAACATGCGGATATCGATATGTGTTCGTGTTTACAGTGGTATTAGGTATATTGTACAATCATATTTCCGGTCTGACCTGAGGGCCTCCAGGGGACCGAGGGGAGTGCTTGCTCCCTCCTTACTGGTACCATCATGATAAGGGCATACATAAGTCCCTCCTGTTAGCCTAGCGGCTGGCTTCCGTCACCAAGCAACGGAACAATCCTGGACCGTTATCCCGGGCATGTACGGGATCCACTGTAAACATAGTTCGTTGATAATCCCGCTGGTTTCCAATAACAACCTTGCTTTACTAGGATATGGATCTATGTGCGCTGGGACGCTGGGTCACATAGCTAGATATCACAGTAAGACAAGTAATAATAATAATAGACTTTAACTGTGGATCCATTGTATTCTGATTTTATCTCTTCATGCTTCCATTATTCGTTGATTGATATTCATATTACTGTTCTAACTTCCTTATCCTTGTTTTATAGTCATTTGGCTATAGCCTGCTCATTGTTGGGAGGTCCTGACTCCCTTGGATTTGTATGTTCAGGTTCTGAAGCTTGTATCGAAGTGGAGCCATCCACAGAGGATCAAGCTTATCTTAGTGAGCAGGCAGACTATTTCCTGTTCTTCGTGCCAGTCTTCTCATTTTGACTCACGGGATCTTCATCCACCTCGTGAGCTTTTTGTATACATATTGTAAATCTTACTGTTGGACTTGGTTGTGATAAAAGACACATGTAATGTGTGATAGTTATCATATCCTGTATAACTTTGTATTTGTACTTTTTAAGTTGGCATATGTATGTATACCACGCTTTGTCGTGTACTCTGATCCTTGTTGTACTTCGTGCTTAGCGTATATACGTGGGGGCACTTTCTGACCTACGTATATACGTCGCAGTGACGTCTCCGTATCCGCCAGGATAGGGGCGTTACAGGTTGGTATCAGAGCCTAGGCTCTCACACCTATAGTACAATCAAGCAGCAAATTAATGAAATTTGCTAATGCCAACTACAATGTACAAAGTTACCTAGTCTTTCTTGATTCCTTCTTGATTCCTTCCCTTATGTCCTAAAATCCTTCCATTTTTCCAGCTCTTTCCAGTCACCTCTTACCAACTAGGTATGGATAGAAGGTCGGGTCGTAACAACTTGGGCAAGCATCAAATGGACCCACGGGAGAGAACGTCGATATTCTGAGGGTTATTCAGACAATGATGGAGAATCAGCAACAACAGACGGAACTCCTCCGGCAAGAGTTGACAGCTCCAAAGGAACAGAGGCCGGGGAATATATCAGATTTCAGACGGCTGCAACCAGCTATATTCACGGGTGAAGAGAAACCCCTGGATGCTGAGCAATGGCTGACAGATACCTCAGACTTGTTGAATGCAGCTCGAGTTCCAAAGGAGAATCAGGTGGAGGTTGCTAAGATTCAATTGAAGGATATAGCCAGAACATGGTGGCTAGCTGAGGAGGCAAGATTGGAGAAGCCTGTCACCTGGGACACATTCTCCAAGAGTTTCTATAGCAGATTCTTCCCTGCCACTGCTCAGAAGGACATGGAAGAGCAGTTTATCCGACTTCAGCAATGGAATAGGTCCGTGGACGAGTATGCCGCGGAATTTCTCAGACTTAGCCGCTTTGCTCCATACATGGTAACTGATGAGGAGAAGCGGGCAAGTAGATTTCAGCAGGGCTTGCAGATGGACATCCAGGTCTTCTTAATGCCCCAACAGCTGAAGACTTATTCAGAAGTTCTCACCATAGCTCGAGAAGTGGAGCGTGGGCTAGAGAAGAAACAAGTGAACCAGATGAGGAACCAGGCCATGAAGAGGCCATTTCCACCAATGGGAAGAGGAGGCCCATACAGAGCAGCAAAGGTTCAGGTAATGAGGCAACCATTCAGACCAGCTCCTACCAGACGGCCCAACCATTTTCCTTCTGCAGTTATTGTCAGAAACCAGGTCATATTCGACAGAATTGCCGTAGGGCAAATGGATTATGCTTGGTATGTGGTTCCCGAGACCATTCCATAGAAGCCTGTCCACACAGAAGGATGGGGACAGCCGGCCAAGCTTTGCCAGCACTGCAGGGACCAAATGGACAGAGATCACTTCCAGGGCCACTTGGACAGAGGAACCAAGGACCGATGATCAGGAGAGCTCTTCCCCCTCCTCCACAACAAGCTATTCGCCCAGTCCAAAGAGGAGCTAGGACTGCTGCAGGGCGTGGAAGGGGACAAGCTTACAACTTGACGGAAGAAGAGGCTGAGACTTCTGAGGAAGTGATAACAGGTAACATCAGAGTACATTCAAAACCTGTTTTAGCTCTCTTCGATTCCGGTGCTTCCCATTGTTATATCTCAGATCATTTTGTGGCATTGCATTCTATACCTGTTAAATCTTTAGACCACAAATGGGAGATTAGTACAGGGAATGGAGTAGTCATATCTACTAGAGTTTGTGCTGATGTCCAGTAGAACTTTGTGACAAGACCTTAGCCATAGATATGCTCGTACTAGACACCAAAGGGTACGACGTAATCTTAGGCATGACCTGGCTCAGTCAATATTATGCAGTTATTGACTGTAGGGAGAAGAAGATTAATTTCAGAATCCCTCTTCAGCCTGAATTCCAGTTTAGTGGAGAAGTGAAGTCTACCAAGAGAAAGACTCGGATGACTACTTCGGAGATTCAGAAGGGAATACCGGTGTGGGATGAATTCCCAGAGGTGTTTGCTGAGATCTCAGGACTGCCACCTGAAAGGATGATTGAGTTCTCTATTGATACTGTGCCTGGAGCAGCTCCTATATCCAAGGCTCCGTACAGGATGGCACCGACGGAGTTGGAGATTCTAAAGAAGCAGCTGCAGGAATACTCTGATAAGGGATTGATTCGGCCAAGTACTTCACCATGGGGAGCTCTAGTATTACTGGCAAACAAGAAGGATGGTGGTAAAAGGCTTTGTATTGATTATAGAGAATTGAACAAAGTTACCATCAAGAACAAGTATCCCTTACCAAGGATTGATGATCTGTTTGATCAGCTTCATGGAGCCCGTGTATTCTCTAAATTAGATTTACAATCGGGTTACCATCAGCTTAGGGTGAGGAAAGAGGATATTCCGAAGACGGCATTCAGGACCCGTTATGGCCACTATGAGTTTCTAGTTATGCCTTTCGGAGTCACCAATGCCCCTTCAGTTTTCATGGATTTGATGAACCGAGTGTTCTCGCCTTACTTGGATCAATTCGTTGTTGTTTTTATAGATGACATCTTGATCTATTCAAAGAACAACAGGGAGCATGCAGAACACTTGAGGATAGTATTGCAGACTCTCCAGCAGGAGCAGCTTCATGCTAAGAGGAGCAAATGTGACTTCTGGTTGGACAGTATAGCCTTCCTTGGACACATGGTTTCAGCGGAAGGAATTTCAGTTGACCCAGCAAAGTCCAGGCAGTGAAGGATTGGCCAATTCCAAGGACGGTGACGGAGATTAAGAGTTTCTTGGACTAGCCGGATATTACAGACGCTTTGTCCAAGATTTCTCTAAGATTGCTGCCCCGTTGACCAAGCTCACCCGGAAAGGAGAAAGATACATATGGACAGAAGAATGTACTGCAGCCTTTGAGCAATTGAAGCAGAGACTTATTTCAGCTCCAATCTTGAGGACTCCCTCAGGAAGAGGAGGGATGGTCATATTCAGTGATGCATCAGGAAAAGGCCTAGGGTGTGTGCTAATGCAACATGATCATGTCATAGCATATGCATCTAGGCAACTGAAGACTCATGAGCGGAATTACCCAACTCATGACTTGGAGCTAGCAGCTGTGATATTTGCCTTAAAGATTTGGAGGCATTATCTTCTGGGAGACAAAGTGTTGATATACACGGATCACAAGAGCCTCAAGTATATTTTCTCACAGAAGGAATTAAACATGAGGCAGAGGCGGTGGCTGGAGCTAATGGCGGACTATGATATTGACTTGCAATATCATCCGGGCAAGGTCAATACAGTACCAGATGCACTGAGTAGGAAGCCAGAGAATAGAATGCTAGTCCAACTTACTCAGCAGAAGGAGTTGATCCAAGACATCATAAGATTGGACTTGATGATAGTTCAAGGAACGGATAAGGCAGGACAGTTCATGACTTTGCAGATTCAGTCAGCATTGATAGATGAGATCAAGGAAGCTCAAAAGGAAGACCCCAGATTACAGCAATTCCGAGCTCAAGTAGAGGCTGGATTGAGGACTGATATCAGTATTCATCCGGATGATGCCTTGTATTTTGGTAGCAGACTTTGTGTTCCCCAAGGAGAAGTTCGACAGAAGATTCTAGCAGAAGCACACAGTTCAGCCTATTCTATACACCCAGGGGGAACCAAAATGTATCAAGACTGAAGAAGCAGTTTTGGTGGAATGCTATGAAAAGGGAGATAGCCCAGTATGTAGCCAAGTGCTTAGTTTGTCAGCAGATAAAGATAGAACATCAGAGGACAGCTAGACTTCTACAACCCTTACCAATACCCGAATGGAAGTGGGAACACATCACCATGGATTTTGTTACGGCATTACCTCGTAGTCCTAAGGGTAATAATGCTGTATGGGTAATCATTGATCGCCTCACCAAATCAGCTCACTTCATACCATTCAGGGTAGGCCAGACAACAGAGGTATTGGCAGACAAGTACATGAAGGAGATAGTTCGTCTACATGGAGTTCCAGTTAGTATTGTATCAGATAGAGACTCCAGATTCAGATCTCATTTCTGGGAAAGTCTCCAAGAAAGTCTAGGAACTCGTCTGAAATTCAGTACTTCATATCATCCTCAGACAGACGGACAATCTGAAAGGACTATCCAGATTCTTGAAGACATGTTGCGGGCTTGCATGATTGAATTCAAGGGATCATGGGAAGATCATCTTCACTTGGCTGAATTTTCTTATAATAACAGCTATCAGGCAAGTATCAAGATGGCACCATTTGAAGCATTGTATGGAAGGAAGTGTAGGTCACCGATTTGTTGGGACGAAGTCGGTGAGAGGAGACTTTTGGGGCCAGAGATCCTGATTCAGACAACAGATAAAGTCAGGATCATTAGAGATCACCTCAGGGCAGCTCAGAGTCGGCAGAAAAGTTGGGCTGACACTCAGAGAAGGCCATTGGAATTCCAGACAGGAGATCATGTGTTTTGAAGATATCACCTACAAAAGGAGTAATCCGGTTCGGTACTCGTGGGAAGCTTAGTCCGAGATATATCGGCCCATTCGAGATTTTGGACCGTGTGGGAGATGTGTCTTATCGATTGGCATTACCGCCATCGTTGGACGGAGTTCACAATGTATTCCACGTATCACAGTTGAGGAAGTATGTCAAGGATGATAGTCATATCCTGGATCACTCCGAACTGGAACTACAACCGGATTTGTCATATCGAGAGCAGCCGATGGCCATTTTGGATAGAAATGTTAAGACATTGAAGAACAAGGCAATACCATTAGTGTTGGTGTCTTGGAACAGACATGCGCCAGGAGAGGCCACGTGGGAACGAGAGGATGTTATCCGTGAGCGTTATCCTCAACTCTTCACAACTTAATTGGTAAGATTCCTTCTTTCTATCCTTCTCTACTGTTATCCTTCTTCTCATCCTTCCTTACTGTTACCTTTCACTTTCTGAAATTTCGAGGACGAAATTTTTGTAAGGTGGATGGATTGTAATACCCCGTTTCCAGAATACGTACTTAGTTGCGTATTCAGTTTTCCGATCGTATTTTTCGATTTACTTCCTGTAATTGGCCGAATTTAATTTTAAATATTATTTTCCAATACTTTAGATTTTATATGATTTTCTGGAATTTTCCTGAATTTAATTGAATTTCTTCAAAACCGGTGTCGACTAGTGTCGCTGATCGATTCTCGGATTTTTAATTTGCAAACAGTTAGGAATTTCTAGAAAGTCCTTTAGGCATTATCTCTTAGAATTACATTTCTTACCTAAATACTTTTTCTGAGGATTTTATGAATTTATGAAAATTCCATCGGAGTCGGTAGTTAACTGATTCCGGGATTTTTAGTTTTAAAATTATAAAGTATTTCTTAAAACGAATTTCACTATGATACTTAATATATTATTCTTGATTTTTGGTAAACTTTACGAGTCGTTCCGAGATACTTGAATTTCGGACGATTTCGGTATTTTCCGAAATGTTTTCCGCATCTTCGACTTAAACCCGGGAACTTGTCTTTTTAATATTTTTATTTTCTAAGTCCAAGAAAATATCTTCATTTATAAATTCTTTTCCTTTTTCCTTTCTCTTGTTTTCCTTTCCTTCCTTCACAAGCCACAAGATTTCCAATTTCCAAAAATTCCAATCTTTTCCAATTTTCCAACAAACTCCACAAAACTCCACACACTTCTACCATTAATGCCCTTCTTTCTCTCTCTCTTCTTTGGCCGGCCATGGTAGGCCAAGGGAGACAACTCACCTCCCCTATTTGCAAATACCCCCTCTCATTTACCTTATTTGCAACTCCTTTACAAAATCTAAAACCTATATAAACATTTCCTTTACATTTCTTTTCCTTTTTCTTCATTTCACCAAAGATTTAGCCCTCACCAAATCCTCCTCCATCTCAAACTCCACCACCAACTCCAAAAGCTCACCTAAGTCTTCATCTCCTCTTCAACTACCACTACTTTGGAATTGAGATCGTAGTTTTCTTCGTCGTTTATATCGCCAAGGATCAAGTTGGTGATATCGTCGACAACGACCTTTCGGAACTCGTAAAGCTTCGATAAACCATTCCTTGTGAGTATTTTACTCACCAAGACTTGTCTAATTCCTAGTTTACTTGTGTTCACCTATCTTATATATAGGTAGCTTCAAAATCATATTTTTAGATCATCAAACACCACCCTCAAAAACTCTGTTTTTGTACTCTGTTTTCTCACGATTAGTCGACTTGACCTAGGGACTAGTCGACTAACCCATCTGTTTTGAAACGTAACCTTTTCTGGAACACAGTTTTAGTCGACTTAGTCTATTTATTAGTCGACTAGAAATCTTGTTAGTCGACTACACTTTCCACCCTAGTCGACTAACCTTTCCTGAACCAGAAACCCAACTCTCGGCTCCAGTCGACTTATCCTAACTATTAGTCGACTTGGTATCCGTAGTCGACTACCCATTCCTCCCTAGTCGACTATTTTTTCCTAAAATAAAACATCAACTCTCTGTATCACAGATTTAGTCGACTTGCGTATCTGTTAGTCGACTTGTAGTCACTGTTAGTCGACTACACTTTTACCCTAGTCGACTAACTTTTCCTGAAACAGAATTCCAACTCTCTGGAACCCAGTTTTAGTCGACTAATCCAGACTGTTAGTCGACTAGAGACCACTATTAGTCGACTAACCATTCCACCTAGTCGACTAATTTAGGCTGTCTGTTATAGTTGCCTTCCTTTCTGAATTTGGATCTTGTCCTTGATACATGTGTGATATATTATTCTTGTTTATGCTTCATGACTGGTACCTCATGACCTATTACTTGATGGATGCTACCTCTTGCTACTTCATGACTTGTTGTTATATAGTCTTACTTCATAACTTGTTAAATAAGGAATATCTCCATTTCATCATGCCATCACTTAACACCAAGCATGATACACTTGACTTTTGTATAAAATGGACCAACTTACATGTGGGTCGGGGGAAACATGCGGATATCGATATGTGTTCGTGTTTACAGTGGTATTAGGTATATTGTACAATCATATTTCCGGTCTGACCTGAGGGCCTCCAGGGGACCGAGGGGAGTGCTTGCTCCCTCCTTACTGGTACCATCATGATAAGGGCATACATAAGTCCCTCCTGTTAGCCTAGCGGCTGGCTTCCGTCACCAAGCAACGGAACAATCCTGGACCGTTATCCCGGGCATGTACGGGATCCACTGTAAACATAGTTCGTTGATAATCCCGCTGGTTTCCAATAACAACCTGCTTTACTAGGATATGGATCTATGTGCGCTGGGACGCTGGGTCACATAGCTAGATATCACAGTAAGACAAGTAATAATAATAATAGACTTTAACTGTGGATCCATTGTATTCTGATTTTATCTCTTCATGCTTCCATTATTCGTTGATTGATATTCATATTACTGTTCTAACTTCCTTATCCTTGTTTTATAGTCATTTGGCTATAGCCTGCTCATTGTTGGGAGGTCCTGACTCCCTTGGATTTGTATGTTCAGGTTCTGAAGCTTGTATCGAAGTGGAGCCATCCACAGAGGATCAAGCTTATCTTAGTGAGCAGGCAGACTAGTTCCTGTTCTTCGTGCCAGTCTTCTCATTTTGACTCACGGGATCTTCATCCACCTCGTGAGCTTTTTGTATACATATTGTAAATCTTACTGTTGGACTTGGTTGTGATAAAAGACACATGTAATGTGTGATAGTTTATCATATCCTGTATAACTTTGTATTTGTACTTTTTAAGTTGGCATATGTATGTATACCACGCTTTGTCGTGTACTCTGATCCTTGTTGTACTTCGTGCTTAGCGTATATACGTGGGGGCACTTTCTGACCTACGTATATACGTCGCAGTGACGTCTCCGTATCCGCCAGGATAGGGGCGTTACATAAACAATCAAGGCCTATGGTTTCCTTTCAGCGTAAGCAGTCTCTGCCTCCCCAATAGCAGATGTATCAGCAAGCCTAGAGGGGTAAGGGACAACAGCCGGACCAGTCAGAAGCAAGGGCAAGTCATATACTCTTACTATTGATCAAGTTGATGCCTCAGGAGAAAATGTCACAGATTATTTTTTGGTGTGTTCTGTTCCTGCATATGCTTTATTTGATTCTGGTGTTACTCATTGCTTTATTTCATCTAAGTTCATTAGTAAGCATAATATATCCTGTGGCACTGTACACCGTGGTTGGACTATTAGCACTGAAAATGGGGCAGTGTCGTGTAACAAGGTGTGTCCAAAATGTCCCATCGTTATTTGTGATAGGAGTTTATCACGAACTTTCTGTTAATTGATAATTGTGACTTTGATATTATCTGGGTATAGACTGGCTTAGTCGGGTGCATGCGTCATAGATTGTCAGAGAAAGAGTGTAGTGTTTCAGTTTCCTAATCTACCGGAATTCGAATTTTCTGGTAAAGGCAAAATTTTCGATCAGGTTGCATACCCGGATGTAGTGTTACTGAAACCCTGGCTACATTAGATGCAGGTCAGATCGAAACTCCTAAAGTAGTGAGGGAATTCTTGGATGTATTTCCTGAAGATTTACCCAGATTGCCTCCAGATAGAGAAGTTGAGTTCACGATTGATGTGCTACCTGGCACTGCCCTAATCTCCAAGGCACCGTACCAGATGGCGCCAGTAGAGTTGGCAGAGGTGAAAAAGCAAATCCAAGATCTTCTGAATAAAGATTTTATTAGACCAAGTACTTCATCATGTGGAGCTCCAGTATTACTGGCAAAGAAGAAGGATGGGACACAAAGATTATGTATTGACTACATGGAGCTAAACAAGGTGACTATCAAGAATAAGTATCCTTGCCCATAATCGATGATTTATTCGATCAACTTTGTGGTGCAACAATATTTTCCCGGCTGGATCTTCGTTCTGGTTATCATCAATTGAAGGTGAAAGCATCAGATATTTCAAAGACTGCTTTTCGCACAAGATATGGACATTATGAGCTCCTGGTAATGCCCTTGGACTCACTAATGTCCCAGCAGTTTTCATGGATCTGATGAATAGAGTGTTTTCTCCTTATTTGGATAAGTTTGCAATAGTTTTCATTGATGATATCTTTTTTTATTCTAAAACTCGGGGAGAACATGTAGAACATTTGAGGACCGTGTTGTAGGTGCTGAGAGAGAAACGATTATATGGGAAGTTGAGTAAATGTACCTTTTGGCTGAAAGTATTGACTTCCTTGGAAATATTATTTCAGGTTAAGAAATAGCAGTGGACCCAAAGAAAGTTAAAGCAGCAGAGAAGTGGCCGACTCCTAAATCAGTAACATAGGAGAGACAATTCTTGGGCTTAGCTGGACATTATAGAAAGTTTGTGAAATTTTTTTCAAAGATTGCGAAACCCTTGACACATTTGACCAAGAAAGAAGAGAAATTTAATTGGACAGAAGATTGTGAAGCAGCTTTTGCAGAAGTTAAGCACAGGTTGACAACTGCACGGTTCTTACTATTCGGGTCAATTGGGTGGTTTTGTTATATATAGTGATGCATCAGGACAGGGGCTTGGTTGTGTGCTTATGCAACATGATAGAGTGGTGGCCTATACGTCAAGACAGCTCAAGTCACATGAGCAGAATTACCTAACTCATGACTTAGAATTGGCGGCTGTTATATTCGCCCTGAAGATTGGCGACATTATTTACTGAGGACTCGAGTGGAGATTTACACTGACTATAAAAGTCTGAAATATATTTTCACTCAAAAAAAGTTAAATATAGACAGAGTAGGTGGTTGGAACTCATGACAGAATATAATCTGAATCTTTAATACCACCCAGGACGAGTGAATGTGGTGCCAGATGCGCTATGTAGGAGACCAGCTGCTATGATCCTCACTGAACAGAAGAAGTTGATTGAGGAAATGAGAAAATTAACCTAAAAGTTGTTATATCAGGAGAAGGAGCTCATTGTATGGCACTACAACTCCAGTCATCTTTGATAGACAGGATAAAGGAAGCTCAGGCAGGTGACAAACAACTCCAAAAATTCAGGGGTCAGGTGGAAGCTGGATTGAGAACTGATTTACTTCTTCATGGAGATGGCTCTTTGAGATATGGTGCACAGTTATGTGTGCCTAAGGGAGATGTTAGACAAGACTTATTGGCAGAAGCTTACAACTCTCCTTATATATTCATCCTGGTGGAACGAAGATGTATCGGGATCTTAAACAACATTTTTGGTGGCATGGGATGAAAAGGAAAATAGCCAGATTTGTATCTAAATGTCTAGTCTGCCAACAAGTAAAAATGGAGCACCAGAGGACTGCTGGTTTATTGTAACCACTTCCTATTCTGAATGAAAGTGGGAACATATTACTATAGATTTTGTGACTGTACTGCCAAGAAGTTCAAAAGGTCATAATGCTATCTGGGTGATAGTTGACAGACTGACCAAGAGCACTCACTTTATACCTTTTAGAGTGGGACAGTCCACTGAGATTTTGGCAAAACGATATATGCAGGAGATAGTGAGATTGCATGGAGTACCAGTGAGTATGTGTCAGATCGAGACACAAAATTTTTATCCCACTTCTGACAGAGTCTGCAGGCTAATATGGGAAGTAAGTTGAATTTAGCACCGCTTACCACCCTCAGACTGATGGGCAATCTGAAAGGACTATAGAAATTCTGAAAGACATGTTACGAGCCTTTGTTATGAATTTCAAGGAGTCCTGGGACGATCATCTGCATTTGGTTGAATTCTCCTATAATAACAGCTATCAGGCTAGTATTCAGATGTCACCATTTGAGCCTCTATTAAACGAAAATGTAGATCACCGTGTGTGGGACAACATTGGTGAATGAAAACTACTTGGGCCAGAGCTGATAACTCAGACTGTAGATAAAGTAACTCAGATCAGAAAGCATCTACAAGCTGCACAGGACCATCAACGGAACTAGGCAGATTCTAAAAGGAGACCCTTGGAGTTTGTGAATGGGGATCATGTATTTCTTAAAATATCACCTACTCGGGGAGTTATCAGATTTGAAAGTAAAGAGAAGTTGAGTCCAAGATATATTGGGCCATTTGAAGTCGTAGAGCGAATTGGTGCAGTTGCTTATAAGCTGGCATTACCTCCATCTCTGGAAGGAGTACATAATGTGTTTCATGTGTCTCAGCTTCGAAATATGTGCCTGATGAAAAGCGCATCCTTGATTACTCTGAAGTGACGTTGAGACCGAATTTGACTTATGAAGTTCAAACGGTGGCAATACTTTATCGTAGAGAGAAGGTCCTTAAGAATAAGGTAATCTCTTAAGTTCGAGTAGCTTGGATCCTAATTCCCCGGGAGATTTCACCTGGGAGTTGGAGGAAGAAGTTCGTGAAAAGTACCCTTACTTGTTCTCTGACTCTCAGGTATCATGTTATAAATATATTATTTATTATAATCTGTTGCATTCTAAGTTTCTGTTTAAATTTTGAGGATGAAATTTATATTATTAGGTGGATAAAAAGTGTAACCCTCAGTCATAGTTATATGTGCTACAGTATTAATCTACGATGTGGCGTACGCAGTGATTTGACCAACCTGATAGTCAGATTGGACCAATTTTAGTTTAAAGATTATTTTCTAATATTTTGAATTTTCTGAAAATTTTTCGGATTATTTGGGAAATGTTCGAAATCGGTGTCAATCGACACCTATAATTGACCCAAGGATTTTTAATTCACAAATAGAGTAAAATTCTAGAATCTACTTCTGTATTAGTCTTTAAAATCTTATTTCTACTTTTAATTATTTTGAAGATTTTTCTAAATTATTTCAAAATCGGGCCGAACAGGTGTCGCTTAGTATCACTGATCCTTTCAAGATTTTTAATTGGCAAACCGGTTGAATATTTAAAATCTAATTTCACATTTTGTCTTAGAATAATATTCTTTAGTTTTCATAAATTTTGGGGACTGTTCTGAACTAGCGCTTTTTGATCCAATTATTTAAATGTAATTAAATATATATTTAAAATCCTAATTATCTAACCGACTTTAAAAATTTTCTCTAAGTTCCTGCATAATTCCTATTAACCGACCTTAACATTATCTCTAACTTTTTACACTATTCCAGTTAATCGACCTAATCAATATTAAAAATCCCAAGATCCATTTTAATTAAACCCAAAAATAGCTCTCTCTCTCTCTCTCTCTAAAGCACTGCGCCATCACCACCCCTGACCTCCGTACCCCCTCGACGATCACCCACCTCCGGCGAACTGAGCGTCGCCCTGCCACCAACCTACGGCCCAACCCCACCACCCCTCAACTTCACACTCGCTCTCTATACACACACACTCTCTATCTCGTTTTCTCTCTCTCCCTACACTGCACCACGTCCTCCCCCTCTTTACCACCTCCGACCACCCGGGAGCCACTGCGCCTCCACCCGAGCACCACCGTAACCACTGCCACCGTCCGCCACGCCCCGTGTGTTCGCCATCATCTTTCATTTCCTACTCCCTCCATTTTACTTGTTCTCTCTCTCTCTCCCCCTTTCTTTCTCTATCTCCGGTCGTCGGAGCTTCGCCGCCCACCATCATCACGCGCGCTGCCACCCAACTACTGCGGCCACCTCCAGCCGCGACCAGAAACTCAGACCCCCTCCTCCTTCTTTTACTCCTCTGCTACTGCTGCGCGTGAAGGAAGAGGGAAAAAAAAACTCATAACGGGTTTGTTTACAACCCAACCCGCACCCAGAAATCTGGAACCCATAACCCATGCTGATAAAATGGGTAAATTTTGTCTAAGCCCTTCAATAATAATTATCTTTATATTTATAACCCTGTAAAATTTCACTTAACTCCCTGGATAAACTTTCAGATCTTATAAAATTGACCCTGAGTCGTGCTTCAGACAATAACTTGGTCATTTGACGTCTGAGTCGCGCGTTCTTGGTATCGTTAGGATCAGAACTGTAAAAAACTACTCTTATAAGGCAAGTGTTTACCGTTAGTTTTATTATTTCTGTAATATCCCTAGGTAGTAATATTGTATTTTATTTTCCTAAAGTATTTATTTTGATTTACGATTTTATTGTTAATTAATATTAGTATTATTAGTGATGTTGTTAATTACCATTATTACTATTGCTATAGTTATTCTAATTATTATTAGTGTTTATTAATATTACTATTCATTATTATGATTATTTTGTAAAGTTATTAATATTGTTATTATTAATATTATGGTTAACTATTGATCTTGTTAATATTAGGATCATTATTATTTGTATTGATGTTCATTGTATTCTTTTATTCGTAAACCCAAACTTATGATTCATACTCATTAACCTATTGATCCCTATACTCATTATGAAAACCCACTATCATAACCCAATACCCACTCACCTAAAACCCATACCCATTGTATTCTTTTATTCCTAGACCCAATAGGAGATGTTATATATGGGGGGAGTATAATGGTTGGATTTAGAGATTGGATATGGGTTTTAGGTGAGTGGGGTTGGGTTCGGGTTTGGATCATGGGTATTGGATTATGATAGTGGGTTTCATAATGGGTATAGGGATCAATAGATGGGTATAGATCATGAGTTTGGGTTTAGGAATAAAATAATACAATGAACATCAATACAAATAATAATGATCCTAATATTAACAAGATCAATAGTTAACCATAATATTAATAATAACAATATTAATAACTTTATAAAATAATCATAATAATGAATAGTAATATTAATAAACACTAATAATAATTAGAATGACTATAGCAATAGTAATAATGATAATTAACATCACTAATAATACTAATATTAATTAACAATAAAATAATCAGTAAATTAAAATAAATACTTTAGGAAAATAAAAATATAGTATTACTAACTAGAGATATTACATTCTACCCACCTTATAAAAATTTCATCACCGAAATTTAATAGGGCAGGGGAATGGTAAAAAGAATCAAAATCAAGGGGGAAAAAACAAACAAGCTTCACGTCGCCTCTCTGCACATCATAAATCCACCACGCTTCCGGTGCGCTAATCTGATCTCTACTACCAGCTTCAGAATAGAGTGGCCAATTCCAAGAGTTAAGATCAGAAAATAGAATCGACAAGAAGAATAGGAATCAAGATGGAACCAAGATTATTTTAGAAGAAGAGATGCAATCAGAGAGATCGAAAGATCAAAGAGATGAATTTTTAAAGGGAGGACAGTCAATCCAAGTAGACTCAATATCATTGTGTGAATCCTATATGTATATTGCAGTGTCAATATAACTTGTTTCAAGTTACTGGTAAGAATTAGGTCCTCTTTATGTCGAACTTGGCTCAAACATGATATCAAGGAAGCCCGGTAACCATAATCTAATCGGAAACCTGTCTCTGATACCAATGCGTGGAGCTCGGGGGTCCTGCCATGGTGGAGGAGGCCATCTGGGCTGCTGCTGCTGTTGGGGCTTGCGCGGGGGTGCTGTTGGGGATGAGGAGGGATTGGATTCGGGTGTTGCTTCACGGGTGGCCGGTGGAGGTGCCGACGAAGGAGATGGGGAGGCTGAGGCATGGTGTTATGAGTTGAAGGAGGGGTATATTCGATTACAATATTACTAATTAAGGATATTACAATTTCACCAAATAAATCATTTGTAGGAATCATGTTAGCTGACTGGTATATTCGATTACCGATATTATGATTATTCTTGATAAATGGCATGTATCTTAGGGATTAAGTAGTATATCTGAGCATGGACTTGTTCTACGGGTTATCAGTGATAGTTATGATGTATGTGCATGTTATTATGGAGATAGCTGGGATAAAATTCATGTATTTCTATTACTTGCTCCCTTTACATGCTACTTTGATGCTCCTGTTATATCCCGTTACACGTTATATAGATGATCCTGTTATTTATGCCAGCAATTTGCTTGATACATGTACAATCATTTACATGACTATAATACTTAATATGTGACGAGTGCTTCTGTGTTTTTGTCACCTGTTCCTGTTAAATCATGTCACCACATGTCACTCTGAAATGAAATCACTTGGGGATGAAGAGACTGGATGATTGACTAGATCTTACAGGGGTGTACTGGATCCACATTGTTAGTCACACTGCAAGGGATGGTGGTTCTGCCTACCGATTATATATAAACTCCATGAGCTTCCATTTCTCGTTACTTGTTCCCCTCTTACCGGAGGGCCCTGGTCTCAGCAGTCAGGTCGTGATGCCGGGTATGCACGGGATACACCTACCTGATCAGAGCTCCTAGATTGTTAAGTCTCATGGTACACATTATACACTTAGGGACAGTACAATGAAGGGTTATCCACTGAAAATTGTGATTATCGTCATCTCATTGTATGTCCTGCTTCATCCATGTGCATGTATATTTCATGTTAATCTTTTGTTTTCATTATCTTTTTTTTTTTTGTACACTTGCTCGGTCGCATCTGAGACCCTGGGTTTGTATGCTCAGATATAAACTTCATGGTTACACTCTCAGAGGAGGACGAGGAGTATCTAGACGGTTTGGCTGAGCAGCAGTAGGACAGTTCGTGACCTTATCGTCTCTTTTGGCTTTCAGTATGTTTCATAGTTGTTTTTATGTTCAGTTATGTAGTTGTACTGTACATTTTTATAAATGTGCTGATGGACTCATATGTACTATATTTTAGGTAATGTATTAGACTGTGTTATGTAATCTTGTTACATGTAAGATAATATATCAGCAATATTCTTGCGTTATAATGAGACTTGTACAGGTCTACAATAGGCTTAACATGTATAAGTAGAGATATCATACCCAGCGTGTACACGTCGTTGATCATGTCACGTACTGTTGTACTATATTTTGGGCAGTGGGGCGTGACAGTCGCACTGCTAATATATTTTTGATAATATCTCAATGCATGTGTACTGCTACCTTGGTCGCAGTTATAATATACATTGAGAATAAAATATTTCTTAGTAGCAAGACCGACCATAGTCGCAATTCATAAAAATTGCATTAAATATTATCCAATTAATCTGCAAATATTGTGGCAGTTGCGAGAATATCGGATTTATAAAATATCTGTAAAATAAATCATTAAACCATTGTATTTCATTTTGTTTTACACTGTACATTTGTAATACAAAAAAAGTTATACGGTTGCCCTGCATCAAATTTCATTTTTCTATTCATTTCAGTTCTTTATTAAACCTATATGAATTGAAACTAACGCGAAAAAAAACAATAAAAAAACTATATGTTACAACATTTTTTTTAAGTTTCACGCATGATTTTTACCTTTTTCGGCTGCTGTTTTTTTGCTCATCATCTTGATCCGATCTTTTTTTTCCTTTTACATTTCAATGTAGACGAATTAGAAAATTTATAACTGCAGATAAATTCAACAGAAATTTCTCTATAAATTAAAAAATATTTCGATATAAAAAATTTTTGTGAATGAGTTTTGATAGGTTAAAAGTAAAAATGGGGGTATTTGGTCAACGTGATTGACGATTTTTTAGGCGGAATTTTGGATTTTTTTAGCGCCTACACTCTGTCACTGACATGTGGCATATATATATATATATATATATATATATATATATATATATATATTATATATATATATATATATATATATGCCACATGTCGGTGACATATATATATATATATATTACAGTTATCTTCTAATTATTTATTTACTTTTATTAAACCCCAATAACTAGTTCAACCTGGCTATACTATGTCTGTTTGGTTGTCGTAATTCGCCGTAATTCGTAAGTCGTAATTGGTAAATTCTTTTACTTGTGTAAATAAGTTATATGCATGTAAGTTTTACGGTATTTGGTTGGTAATATAAAGTTGTAAGTGGGAAAATGTATTGTGTTTTATGGTGTTTGGTGGTCGTAATTTGTAAGTCGTAAGTGAAAAAGTTGACTACAAAATTAACTATTTGGTGATTTAAAAATTTTTAATATTACAAATAAATACTAAAAATGCTAAATATTAAAAAATAATACTAACATAAAAAAAAATACAAATTTGCAAGACCACAAAATTAATGTAAGTGAGCTGTAACAGAATAGAAACTGAGTTGCAAGTGAGTTGTAGTTGAGTTGCGTAAGTCTTTTATAAATTACGGTCCAAACAAACACCGTAATTATAATTGAGTGTAAGTAATTTACGAATTACTGTTTTTGCGACGTTTTACGTCCAAACAAACAGCTGTGCGGTGAAGCTACCAACTATATCTCAAAGGTGGTTTTCATATGTTAAATTTGTTTCAAAATCAGCGTGGGGTATACGTGTCTGTGCTTCTTAGATAAAAAAAACAATATATTTCTCTAATGATGATTTATTAAACCCTAATCACACTACGTCGCCATCATGATTGCCCTGGGAGGGAGTTGTCCTTGTTGTCTCACTGGAATCTGCCCCTGGCTCCTTTTGACCATCCGCTTCCTAGGTTCAATGAACCTGGACAGTTCTCGGCTTTTATTCCCGCCTTCTTCTGCGACCATCCAGTGTGGTCCACTGTATCTTTCTGTTTTTATTTTTTTTTTTCTTTCTTTTTGTTGCCTGTTGGGCTAAATAAAAAAAAATATCCAATGTGGAAAACTCGATTGGTGGGCCCCGCGTAGAAAAGTACATGAATGCTTGGCTTTTGATGCATTTTGGCACTTTTATTTTCTCTACTTTAAACCCAATTACAATTGCTTTTGTGAACGTGAGGTTGGATTCTGAGGTTGCTTGCTGTAATTCTTTGAACTTCATTTGTTTGTTTCAAGCGGGATGCATTCATCATTGAGGTGGCCACGGTCCTTCACTATGTATGCAGCATTTTGTGAGGATTTAAAAGGTACAAAATTTAACCTTTTCCTTTTGCCTTTTTCACCCATTCAATTTTTACATCAGGGAGTAAAATTAGTGAAATGGAGCAAATGGGTTCTTGCCTACTTGGTTTCATTGTTTAAAATGGTGTCATGATCTAATCTTTCAAGAGATTTATATATATTAATGCCTCTGAGGATGCTCTGGTTGCTTATATCATAGTTTAATATGTGTGGATAAAAAACTAATCTTTACTACTGCTCTGTACTTCTTCTATGCAAATAATTGAAATAAAAAAATTAATTAAAAATTAATTAGAAAATGCAACAAGGGACAGTTGGGTGCTGATATCTTGCCATGTAAGCATATTGCTGGGCAATAATGAAGCTTTTGGAAGATGGGGTTTCTTTGAAGTGCACTTTCTATGTTTGGAACTCAAAAAGTCTTCACTTGGAACCAATAATTTAAAGTAGACAGTGGGAATAAAATCTGTAGTTTAGAAAGGAGAAATTGGTATCTACAAGATACTTAAAAACATTAATAATTCTAATTGCTCTCTTTGTTTAGAGGTTTTGATAAAATGGGGTATTTGTTTCAGTACTATCAGAATAAGGGAATGTAAGTTGTGAATTTGGACACTGTAGGTTGTCTATATTTTGATTCCTACACTTGGGATCACTTTTCTATTGGGCATTATCATTTATGTGTATATTCAGAGTGTTTTTAACCCTCCATTTTGTATAATGTAAATACTTTTGTAATGGATCGCGTGGGCATTTCCTCACCCTTAAACCAAGCAAAGGGAGAAGCAAATTCAATTATGATCACATTCCTGTTGGTAGTGGTCTGGGGGATTTTGAGAAAGAAAACCTTTCTGATGATGATGTTATTGCTTCTCTCATTCATTGTAACTTGAGGAATAAATCGCCTTTGTGTGGTAATTCTACTCTTGACGCTTACAACTCAACTCTCTTGCAATGTGGAAGAGAACAATCGGACTATTGGAGTAGTTAGTATCATATCAAATGATTTGGGAAGTTACGTTTAGGGTAATTCAGACATAAATTGCGCTGAATAATTTTGCTCAAAAAAAATGCGCTGAATAATTAGTATATGATATTTTGTAACATTCACATGCACAAATGCCTAAAGCCAAGAAAAAATCAAATGTTTTGTGTATCATTTATGTAATTGGTCATCAAAAATAAAATTTTAAATAGCATATTTAGTGTTCATGGATGGTTATGGCTTGACAAGCAAACTTGCCAAGCTTCAAAAGCATGTCCTAGATCCTATATTAACATGAATAATGTGGTTGGACCTCAGACCTTGTGACTTTGGTGTGACCATTCTCAGATGCAATATAGTTCCTTGCATCAACTCATCCTTTATAGCTTACCACTTGTTGTCTTGCTAATTTAGAATGTAGAACATCAAATTGTTACATTACTGTCAAATGTGGTCATGAGCTAAAATCCACCTCTTAGTCAATTCCACAAAGTGAAAGTTTTTTTTTTTGAGAAAACCACAAAGTGAAAGTTTGATCGAAGTGTCAGGAACTACAAGAATATTTAGCTTCTCAAAAGAGCGGCTATCCTGGAAGTCTCCTTTATGATCGTCCACCTCTATCCCCTCGAGCTCTAGCTCTGATTTTTGTTTATAAAACGGAACAAAAGAGGTGGAGGGAAAGGTGGATGATCACATTCCTGTTGCTAGTGCCCTAGGGGATTTTGAGAAAGAAAAGTCTTCTTTTGATGATGTTATTGTTATCTCATTAATTGCAACTTGAGAAATAAATCGCCTTTGTGTGGTAATTCTACTTTTGCCCTTAGAACTTAACTCTCTTGCAATGTGGAAGAGAACAATTGGATTATTGGAGTAGTTAGTATCATATCAAATAATTTGGGAAGTTACATTTAGGGTAATTCAGGCATAAATTGCGCTGAATAATTTTGCTCCAAAAAAAAATTGCGCTGAATAATTAGTATATGCTATTTTGTAACATTCAAATGAACAAATGCCTAAAGCCAAAAAAAATAGCATATTTAGTGTTCATGGATGGTTATGGCTTGAAAAGCAAACTTGCCACGCTTCAAAAGCATACCCTAGATCCTATATTAGCATGAATAATGTGGTTGGACCTCAGACCTTGTGACTTTGGTGTGACCATTCTCAGATGCAATATCTTTCATTGCATCAACTTATCCTTTATAGCTCCCCACTTGTTGTCTTGCTAATTAGAATGTAGAACATCAAATTGTCACATTACCGTCAAATGTGGTCATGAGCTAAAATCCACCTCTTAGTCAATTCCAGAAGGAAGTGGGCGGAAGTGGGAAGTGTCATTTCCAACTTCCATTATCCATCCAAACACTGGAAAAGGAAAATGGAAAAATCCTTTTTCCTTTTTTCCTTTTACACAACCATTTTCTCACGTCGAAGGTGCTACAGTTAATTTTGTGGTCATGTAAATCTCATTTGTAATAAGTTACAGCTCAAAACAGTTAATTTTATTGTCATAAAATCTTACTTGCATTCTAATTACAGTCCAAATTTTTTTCATAATTAATTTTTATTTAAGATTATTTTATGGTCAACTTTGTGATCAACCTTTCCACTTCCACTTTCACATTACTAACCAAACACCGAAAAATACAATATACTTTTTCACTTTCACTTCCCAACTACCAACCAAACATCGGAAAAGATACACACAAATTCTCATTTTCAAAAAGAAAAAAAAACTACTTCCCACTTACTTCCGCCCACTTCCTTGAATCCTAACAGCCCCAAAGTGAAAGTTTTTTTGAGAAAACCACAAAGTGAAAGTTTGATCGAAGTGTCAGGAACTACAAGAATATTTAACTTCTCAAAAGAGCGGCTATCCTGGAAGTCTCCTTTATGATGATCCACCTATATCCCCTCGAGCTCTAGCTGTGACTTTTGTTTATAAAAAGGAATAAAAGAGGTGAACGGAAAGGTGGATGGCTTAAAACCATCTAGTTCATCTAAGTCAACACCCCTCACGAATATTTTACACACAATGATCAAAGAATTATGATACAAGTAGGCGAGGTTGTCTCTCATGCATCTACCAGCTAACATATCAATCATCATTGCTTCCAATTTGCTAGGCTTATTTTGAATGTGATTTGTTTCACATCTAGATTCATAATTGCTGGTATTGTTTTATTTCAGTGAGAAGTTTGACCTGGCATTCTCTTGAATCCTATATAAGGGTCTTCGTTTCATTGCTCTGGCATCTCAAACTGCACACAAGTCTTTTAATCAGTATGTTCTGTCCTATCTTTCAATCACATAAAACATCTGTAGTGCCATAAGCTTCTCTTATATATTATTTATTTTTAACCATAAAGCTTTATCGATTTTGGTTAAAACAAAGACGCATTCAGTGTTGTAATATCTGATTGGAGAGTTTAAGCTTGGAATAACGATTTGCACTGTAGAAAAGTAGAATATGATTGTAACTTCTAATTTGAATTTACTCTTTCTTTGCATGCTAACTTGCTCTCTTATTTCTCAGGTGAGTTCGGTTCTTCTGCAGAATTCACTTCCTTGATTGCTCCTAGCCCAATGGGTACATCGGTTGCTGATGAACCAAATACCAACGAATCAGACATCATAGCCTGCCATCCTCTCGCCGCCACACTGAGCATTCGCCATCAGTTCACAAGGTGGGCATCCCCCTCGGAAGAAGTTGGTGAGAGAGTTCACTGAGATTTTGAAGGAGACTTTCTTTGCCGATGATCCATAAGGTCTTTCAAGGGCCAGCCAAAATCAAGGAAAATAGCACTTGGTATCCAATCTATGTTCCAGTCCTCCAGTGGGGGAGAGATTACAACCTCACTAAGTTCAAAGGTGACCTCATTGCAGGACTAACCATTGCAAGCCTTTGTATCCCTCAGGTACATAACACCTTAATAATGCATCAAAATATCCGATTTCAATATTTTTAACATAAGATTTATTTTTCCATAATTTAGGATATCGGGTATGCGAAGCTTGCAAACTTGGATCCACAATATGGGCTCTGTGAGTGATCCATTACCAGTGTTTTCGAAGTAAACTCTACATATATAGTAATAACCTTTCTATGCACTGATTCTGGGTCTTTGGATTATCAGATTCCAGTTTTGTACCACCGCTAATTTATGCAGTGATGGGAAGCTCAAGAGATATCGCTATCGGGGCAGTGGCAGTTGTGTCTCTTCTGCTGGGAACTCTTCTTCAGAACGAATTCGATCAGTAAAGAACAAGGAAGAGTATCAACGGCTTGCATTCACTGCAACCTTTTGCCGGCATCACTCAAGCAGCACTTGGGTGCCTGAGGTTTGATACTAGCTAGTTACTAATACCAACTTCTAATCTTCTTCTTTTACTGATTATACTTTGTTACATGGTTCAGGTTAGGGTTTCTGGTTGACTTCCTATCGCATGCTGCAATTGTTGGATCATGGCTGGGGCAGCCATTACGATCGCACTCCAACAGTTAAAAGGATTTCTGGTATCCAGAAGTTCACAAAGAAGACTGACATTATATCAGTCATGAAGTCAGTGTGGGGTTCAGTCCACCATGGAGTAAGTAAACAATCAGTCTCATTTACATAGCAATATTGAGTTTTTTCTTCATCACTAGGTCTTGATCTTTAACATTGCAAAACTGTGCAGTGGAACTGGCAGACAATACTAATAGGGGCGTTTTTCCTAGCATTCCTTCTCCTTGCTAAGTACATAGTAAGATTTACTATTTTTTCTTTTCTTTTTTTTTTCATTGCATGGACATCAGTTGTATAAATTATTTATATATGTTCCTCTTTGTCTTTTTTATTTGTAAACACTTTGATCTTGAGGAACCAATTTTTTAGTGGTTGTTGTTGAGTAGGGGAAGAAGAAGAAAGAAACTTTCTGGGGCCTGCAATTGCCCCACTGATCTCCGTAATTCTTGCCACGTTGTGTGTTTACCTCTTCCGTGCAGACAAGGATGGTGTTCAGATAGTAAGTTTTGGATTGCTTTCCGATAAAGCTTTCAAGGGATATATTTTCAGATTTCTGTCACTGCTAAAACTAATAATGGTGTTTTAATTACTCAAATATCTAGGTGAAAAATATATAGAGAAAGGTATCAACCCATCATCAGTTGGCAAAATATACTTCACAGGTTCATATCTTGGGAAAGGAATCAAGATTGGTGTTGTAGCCGGGATGATAGCTTTGACAGTATGATACTTTATAATATAACTAATTGGAAACTTGGACGAACAGTATTTTTAGTTTTTAAATTTCACCCCCCTTTTGACTGTATGGTACTAAATAATTTTTCAGGAAGCCATAGCTATAGGAAGAACATTTGCGGCCATGAAAAACTACCAGTGGATGGAAACAAGGAGATGGTTGCACTTGGAACGATGAATATAGTTGGCTCGATGACTTCTTGCTATGTAGCTACTGGTAAGAAAGACGGTGAATATAGAATGATGAAAAGATAATTCCATTCTGAAACTTGGAATTACTCTTCAAACTAAATACGTGGTGTTTTCCTTTTGTTTAGGTTCTTTCTCACGGTCAGCAGTTAATTATATGGCTGGATGCCAAACAACTGTCTCAAATATGGTTATGTCACTGATTGTACTTTTAACATTGGAATTGATCACTCCCCTCTTCAAGTATACACCAAATGCCATCCTTTCCTCGATCATTATCTCGGCTGTGATGGTCTTATAGACATCGAGGCAGCTCTTCTTATATGGAAGATCGATAAAATTGACTTCATTGCTTGCATGGGTGCTTTCTTTGGAGTAGTCTTTGGTTCAGTTGAGATTGGACTGTTAATTGCTGTAAAGATCTAACTGACGTCTAATTGTTTTTTCTTATTGGCACTAAATTTTCTCTCTAATTGTTCTTTTTTTTCTTCTTTCAGGTTTCTATCATTTGCTAAAATCCTTTTTCACGTGACACGGCCAAAGGACAGCTTTACTTGGCAATCTCCAAGGACTACGCTAATAGAAACATTGAACAGTATCCAGAGGCGAAGAAAATTCCAGGGGTTTGATTGTGAGAGTTGATTCTGCTGTCTACTTTTCAAACTCTAACTACATCAGGGAGAGGTATATCTTCTTGGACCCTCTTCTTGTGCTAAGCTTTATTTGACTTTAGACCTAGATTTTAGAATTGATCATATTTGTGTCTGGAACTATGTTTTTATATTCAATAGAACATGTTTTCTCTTTTTTTGGAGAATGTAAATTTTATTTATCAAACCATATATACAGAGATAAAGCCAAAATGGCTATACAGCTTTAGTCGACTAAGCGAGTAAGACTAGTCAGCGAGACATGAACCAAGTCGACTATATCAGGATCCTAGTCGACTTAACTTGCTACAAGTCGACTAATCACAATGTCAAGTCGACTTACAATTTACACGGATGTATCCATCTTCTCTGTTGACACAGGAGTCAACTATTCCAAAAAGAATTAGTCGACTATATATGCACCAAGTCGACTAGGTCAGAAAGCCTAGTCGACTATACTTGCACCAAGTCGACTAACCACAAAGTTAAGTCGACTTAAATTTTGATCTGGATGTATCCGTCTTCTCTGTTTCCACAGGAGTCGACTATTCCCAAAAATTAGTCGACTAAACATGAATGAAGTCGACTAGAAATCCCTATTAGTTGACTAAAACTGCTGATAGCCCATATTTCTGTCATAATTCCAGACCCCTCAAAAATTCACAGTGGCATTAGGATCCAAAGTGAATACAGTCCTATAGATGTGCAGTTTAATCTTGAATACAGTAGAACCCACCTCCTGGGCCTTGCCTTCAAAAATTTTCATATTGCGGGCATTCCAAATATAATAAACAGTACAAGCAAGGGCCACATTTTTAGTTTTTGCTTTTCCACTGGAGCCCTTCGCCTCCTTCTTTATCCACTTAAGAGCACTAGAGATAGTTGACATCCCCGAGAGATACCCAGCCAGTCTCTAATGTATCTCCAAACCATAGCAGAGAAGGAACAGTAAAAGAATAGATGATCTGCCGATTCCTTATTACCAACACAGAGTGCACACGATTCCTCAACCTGAAGAAAGGTCAATCTGTCTTTTGTAGGTAGCCTCTTCTGCACTGCAAGCCAAAGAGTAAAAGCATGCTTTGGTGTGACATACGAATTCCAAACTGCGCTTGTCCAAGCTAGCCTGGAACCTTTATATCTGAAAAACTCATATCCGAGCGATATGCACATCCGCTCTCCTACCGCCCAAGAGGATAACCTCCTCTTCGCCGCCTCAACCGACCCTTCTACAAGGCATATTTTGTCACGTATCGCAACTAGCCTCTTAAGCAATGGCGAATCATCCCTTATACATTTCCATTCCCAAGCAGAGACATCCCCTTTAAGGTAGATATGATGCACCCAATGCACCCATAAAGTGTCCTTTTTCTTGTGAATGTTCCAAAAGGATTTTGCAAGCAGGGAATCATTCCAAATTTTAAGATCTCGGAATCCCAATCCACCTTCCGATTTTGGCAAGCACATGGATTTCCAAGAAACCGGATGATGGCGCTTATGCCATAAGAAATTCCTGCACAACCGAGTTACTCTCTCTATGATAGCACCTGGAACCGGATAAATAGATAGCCAGAAGCAATCCACTCCTTGTAGCACTGATCTGATAAGCTCAGCTCTACCCGCAAAAGAAAGGCTGGAAGCCACCCAAGAGTTAATATACATTGTAATTTTATCAACAAAAGGCGCAAAATGGTCCAACTGTAGTCTCTGAGCCGCCAACGGGACACCGAGATAACGGAAAGGCATCACACCAACAGGGATACCAGTCAACTGCCTCAGTTGAACAAGTTCCTCTCCAAATACTCCCGCCGTAAAGAGGCTTGACTTGAGCAAGTTAGCACACAAGCCCGATTTCAAACCAAAATCCCTGAGGCTATCCATAATAATACTGACAGAAGGATTGTCCCCTCTAGCCATGAGCATGAGATCATCAGCAAATGCCAGGTGTGACAACCTAAGCTTTCCACACCTAGGGTGAAATTTGAACCCCAAACTGTTTGTATTCATCCTTAGACTCCTCGACAGATATTCAATGCATATAAGAAAAAGAAAAGGAGACAAAGGATCACCCTGTCGCAATCCCTTCTTCCCATTGAACATCCCCCATATCCCTCCATTCAGGCCAATAGAATAAGTAGAGGTTACACATTGCATAATCCATCCAATAAATCTGTCCGGGAACTTAAGACCAGTCATCACCTCAGCAAGGAATTCCCAAGAGACCGAATCATATGCTTTCCGGAGATCCACTTTAATCAAGCATCTCGGGGATACCCTCTTCCTGTTATACTTCCGCAATAACTCTTGGACCAAATGAATATTTTCAATCATACTCCGGCCCTCCACAAAAGCTGATTGCGAATTATCAATAATTCCACCGAGCACAGGTCGTAGCCTCGCAGCCAGAACTTTAGAAGTCACCTTATAGATCACATTACAACAGGCAATAGGCCTAAAATCACTCACAGAATTAGCATGAGCAGCTTTAGGCACTAAAGCAATCAAAGTGTGATTCATTTGCTTCAGAAGATATCCTGATGAGAAAAATTCCTTGACAGCATCACAGAACTAAACACCAATAATATCCCATGCTGTCTTGAAGAAGAGTGCACTATATCTATCCGGACCCGGTGCCTTGTCATTCCCAATACCGAACAGCGCCTCCTTGATCTCCTCCGAGGTAACCTCCTTCAACAGATCCCAAGCTTGATGGGAGGATATAACCTCCCCACACTGAAGTACCTGTGGGTCAACATGCTCAACCTGAGAACGAGTACCCAGAAGCCCTCGAAGTATCGAAGAAATTCCAATGCTACCTCCTCCGTCGACTCCGTCAGTGAACCATCCACCTTAGAAATAGCCGCCACATAACCCCGCCCCTTGTTTCTTTTCACAATACTGTGAAAGAACTTAGTGCATTTATCAGATTTAGAAACATAGGTGCATTTAGCCAGCTGGTAAAAGTAGTCCAACTCCGCCTTAGATAAGGCCAATGCATTCTTATGTAACTCCACAACCTTCTCCCGAAGTTCAGAATTATCAAATTGAGATTGAATCTGCACCTGAGCCAGTTTAAGGAGCATCCTAGCCCGATCAGCTCGAGAAGCAATATGACCAAAGTTCCTCACATTGAGAAGTTTCAACGGGGCCTTCAATAGCTTTAGCTTGCGACAAAACTGAAATTGAAGAGAACCTACTATCTCAATATCCCAGCCAGCTCTAACAGTCTCCCGAAAGTCCTCATGACCCGCCAAGAAATTCCAGAATCGAAAAGGTCTATTCATCGTTCGGGGCCTCTCAAGTAAAGAAACTATTCCAGGGGAATGGTCCGATAGACAACCAGAAGGTAAGAATTCCACATGGCAGTAGAAGGCCCTCTGATGCCAAAGTGGGTTGGCCATCACTCTATCCAACTTAGACCAGACAGTATCATTGGTCCAAGTCAAGTGGCATCCGGTGAACTGTACGTCCGACAGTCCCAATTCATCACAACATTCAGTAAAGTCTTTAATTTGGTATTGTGACACCTCCGCACCACACACACCCTCTCCTCCTGTCTCAAGATATTGTTAAAATCCCCCATCAGAAGCCAAGGCTCCGACACAGAATCACCCCAACTAAGTAAGTTCTCCCATAGGCTTCTCCTAGTCACTATGGAGTGGAACCCATAAACAAAACTATCAAGGAAAGATACGGATGATACCTTACATACCACCCTACAGTGAATAATCTGAGGGAGAATCTCCAGAGTATCCAGCTGAATCTTCAATGGATCATACAAGATTAATATTCTACCTCCACCATGAGAAGCAAAGTTGTTGACCTGCTTCCACCCTTTAAATCTCCTACCCATGAACACTTCCAGTCCAGACTCTGAAAGTTTAGTCTCTAATACTGCCAGTAATCCAATCTCCCTCTTTTTAACCAGTGCCTCAACACCCTTTTGTTTCAGGGGTAGGTGAAACCCCCTGATATTCCAAAATGCCAGCCTCATTTGGAAGGTTGAAGGGATTTCCCCTTCGCTTTTCCTTTAGCTACTGAGGCGAAGCTGAGACCCTTCTCTGTCAATTTCCGATTCTCCCTCACAATCGTCTGACGACCCTGTGTCACCACCATAGTCTCCTTCTCCCTGCCCTTTTTATTGATCTGCTCCCGAATCTGGACCGAAGATTCCTCCAAAGTCGCCTCCGAACCATGTTTCTCATCCTGAGATATTAGTTTGTCAGAATCACCCGATCTAAGTACAGGACCCAGCTTCTGCTTCATTTTATTTAGACTTCTAGTCCCCTCATGTCCCAATCCCGCATCAGGTATCCGTTGCAATCCAGTATCAACCGGTCGCAACTCGGACTGTTCTGGCACAACAGAAATTTCTGCAACCTGAACAGACTTTTCTGGCAGTAGGATAGGGACCGTAGTACCCGTACCAGGCTTACTGCCCCCACTCAGTACATCACCATGTGTCACTTCGACAGCCCGATTCTGAGCACCCATAGGCACCTCCATGCCCGAAGGCGCCATGGTAACGCTCATATTCCCACTAGTCGCCCCCTTCTTGTGCATAGCCATCCCACCTGGCCGTGCCATCCTCCTAGGCACATAAGCAGAATGCTTTGTCCCTTCCATAACTTTGCTACAATCACCCTCAATATGGCCAAACACCTTGCATTTCTTACAGAATTTTGGTGCAACCTCAAACACCACTAATTGGTCATAAATATCACCAGTCGGTAGCTTAATTTCCAACGATGAGACGAGTTCCTTTGAAGCATCCACCTCCACCATCACCCTAGCAAAAGAAAGCCTCTCTTTAGTTAAGGTCATCTTATCGGTGGTGATAGGTTTGCCAATTCTGGACGCAATTTTGCTCAAAGCGCGTGCATTCCAACAGTCTAGTGGAAGATCTGGTAATTGAACCCATACTGGTACTGTAGCAAACTCTTCACCTCCAAATCTGAAGCATCTTGGCATGTTCTTCAGCAACAAGCTTCTCCCATAGATAAAATATGGTCCCCCGTTCAAGACACTAAGTCTATCCTCCTCCGATTTAAATTTAAATACTATCCATCCCGAACGATGGACCCAGTGTGTACATTCAACCTTCCACCCCTCTCGAATAGTCCGGACCGCATCCATGCCAGGGAAGCGACCTGTAAATTGACCCACTAGACAAAATCCCCATATCTCTGCAACATCATCGACATCCTCATTTGTAATATGCAGCACATCCTCCACAGAATCCACCATGTCCAGTTTGATACCCTTGCCTAAGTTGCAGTTGTCTTTGAACAAGTTGACCCACGGGGCTCTCTTAACAGAAGCAGCCCCTTTCTGTGACTCCAGAACAGTAGAAACAACCCTCCGATTCTTCTCAATATCAGCAGGGTCCAACTGTGGCATTCCATCAAACACCTTGGGTGCCACCAATTCACCAGTCTTCTGTAATAAGCGGGAAGCCAACACCCCTCTCCCCGCATCATCCCCAACATCTTCAGAGTCAGAAGAAGTAGAGGCAATTTCCACCTGCACATCATCAATCTGCTGAGCATGGACAGGCGGCGATGTCATATCTCCAGAAGCATCTTCCAACAAGCTTCCATTATCTTCCTTAGAGATCCCAACTCTGGATCTAGTGCCCAGCATCATAGAAGGTTGTCGACCAAGAGAATTCTCCATCAGTTCCCACCAGCCCTAAAAAGGGGATGGGAGTCACCAAGAAAATGCAGACCCGGAAAGAAACAAGTAAGAAAAAGGAGGGAACAATATCTGACGAGGAGACAAGGCAGGAATCAACCATGGAAGATTCAGCCCTGGGAGAGCGTCATTCTCGGACTCCTCGATCAATTGCCCCTGGAAAGGGGTGGAGGGGAGACCGGTTACCGGACCTAGATCGGCGACGAGTAGCCCGGCTACGTGAAGGGCGGAATCTGGCCTAGGTCGGCGGCAGCGGCTGGCCTAGGTCGGCGCTCTTGCAATTTTGTCTTCAATTGTGGATTCTCCGCACAGAGACCAGTTGATATTATGCTAGGGCTGTCTAGGTTCAGCTCACCACGAAGTCTGTTTGATTTGATGAAAGCAATAGAACATGTTTTCTCATTCTTGCTTGAGATGGATGTGCGTAATCAGTTTTGGTTTTATCAAAAGAGGAGATTAAAACCTATATTGCACGGATTTGAGCACGTCGATTCATACATGTAAGACATGACATATTAACACACAAATTCTGATAAATAAATAAAATAGAAAAATAATGTCTTATACACATGCGTGACATGGCACTTGTGTGTGACATGACACCGCTTCACATTTAGAGTGTATGAGGGACTTAGATTAAAACAGTTAAACTCCATTAAAACAGTAAAAATCCACCCAAGCTGGTAATCCCCGCTAATAAGCCCAAAAAACTTCATTTGATGCATAATATCAGAGGTGGATCAACAAATTTCCCTCATAAAAAATATCAGCGGCAGGTCATGGAAAATCTAATATTTTTTGCTCTGCAAGTGTGCCATGAAGATCATATAGAGTAACCAACCACTATTTTGTTGGACTGTTGGATGGAAATACACCTCATGGGCAGTATGTTCTCCATGTACTCGCTCCTATCTCCGTTTCAAGATTATTGTTTGGCTAATTATCAATTCTTAATTTTTTGACGGAAACTATGGATTCTTGAATCCACAGATGATTGTCTTATAATATTTGACTTATTCCATGTTCTTTCTAGTCGTGTGAAACCTCTAAAAGTTTCTTGGTTTTCATATACACCCGAATTGCATGATTCATTCCAGTTAGCTACCAAGTTTGTGATATATCTAGATTCTTTGCTGGAGTCCTTACAGTTATAGTTAGATTCTTCGTAGCTTCTTACTCAAAATTTCTCAACCGCGCACTTGTTGCATGCTCCATTGCAGGATCCTGAGATGGTTGATAGACGAGGAAGAGAAACTGCAAAGGAAAGACCTGCCCAGAGTCAATTTCTTGATTGTCGAGTTGTCTCGTAAGGAGCCCTTGTTTCCTTCTTTCCCCTCGAAAATTCTTTCGTTTCAGTTGCTTAACTATCTTAATCTGTCCTTTTACAGCGGTTATTGATATCGACACCACTGGCATCCATGCCTTTGAAGAGTTGTACAAGACCCTCAAAAAGAGAGAAGTTGAGGTGAGAGAGAAGCTAACCATGGCAAAAATCACAATAAGTGTACTAGCAGTAATTAATATATAATCAATATTAGAAAGTTATATCTTACAACTTGAAGCATTCATTCTTCGCAGCTTGTTCTTGCGAACCTGGCCTGTGGTAATGGAAAAGCTCCAGGCATCAGATTTTACGGAGTTGATAGGCCACGACAAGATCTTCCTGACGGTGGAGGAGGCAGTGATGACTTGTGTGCCAAAGGCAAGGGAAGAGGTGTGAACAAGCCGAAACAAAGCATGAAGATCGATCTTTCTAAAGATGTCACATTTGTGGTATAGAGTTTGAGATTTTTCTTTCAAGAAAGAGGAAGAGGTAGCTAAAGAGTTGGAAGAGGACTGAATTGTACACAACTAATGCCAGAGATCCATGAGGGTTTTTGTATCATGAGACGAGGGAGAGGGGGTAGTGGTGCTGTGGATATGGATAAAAATTGAAATGGGGTAGCAAGCATAAGTGCAAGTTGCGCACTTGGAAAAATCAAGTATGTGGGCTGGCCTGTGAGAGGATACATATAAATGACTGAAACTGAAGGAAAGAAATGTGGACTGATTATACATGGATTTGAATTTCAAAAAGAAAGATAGAAATACAAAGAAATTATAAGGAATGCAAATCCTCCTCTTGCTGTATGTCTGAGTGCTCTGCATAATTAGTTTTTTTATTTATTTAAAGAATATAAATTGGATGTTGTTGACGCTCGCTATTTTCTTAACCTCTCTTATCCTTGTGATTTGCAACACATTGCGGTAATCCTCTTTTTTCTGCTGGTCTTTTTCCAACTTACAGAAGGTACTCTCTACTAGATGTAAATGACACAGGCTTGGATGTTATTCCTTCAACCTATGCTGCAAGATTTGGGGTGTGATGGGTTTGTTGTTTGTAGGCTACTCCTTTGATTACGAGAAACCAATGACATAAATGTTGGAGATTGTAATTCATATCCAGAAAAGTCAGAGTTTGAGTTTTAGGATTTTTACAGTTTCTAAAATTTAGTCCAAGAGTCTTAATTGCATTAGGATTAGCTTACGAGTTGTTTGTTTCTTTTAATGAAGTAAGTAGTAGATTTGGAATAGGAGTTTGATTATGAGTTGGATTTGTATTATAATTTGCTTGTAAAAGAAGATGCATGGTAAATATTTTGAAACGGAAAAGAAGAAAAATAAAGAAAAATAGAGATAAATAAAAAATGAGAGAATTTGTAGTTGAAAAAAATTTGAATAAAAATCTTGTTTTTTGGTTCGTCTTCTTCCTTAAATATTGATGTTTTTCCTCCAAAATTCAAAAGTGGTATCAGAGATTGGCTCTTTTTCGCTGCGTACATATAAGAAAGCATTATAGGGGAGCAAAAAAGATGGCTAACAAGTGGTTTCAACTTGTTATTTCTTATTTTATAAAAAATAACTATCAGAGTTGAAGTATCAAGATGAAGAAATTTTTGATCCCACAAAATGTGCGGGAGATCGTAGGAAAAGATTACTAGAAGGAGCAAAAAGACGAAGACATTACGATAAGGAACAATATAGAAATTTTTAATACACTACAAAATTAATGAAGATATTTGATATCACTGTAGGTGAGCTAACAAAGTGTGCTAGAGATATTTTACAAAAAACATATCGAGAGAAGAAAATAGAGATAATACAGGAAACTAAAGAGTTCAAGAAAATGGAGGAAAGAGTTCAAGAAACACAAGAGTTAAAAGAGGAGATGGAAGAAATTTAGAAAATCAAAAAGTTCAAAAAAGGTCACTCACAAAAGTTATGAAAATCCAGGAGAATAAGATTGCATAGAAAGAAGAACGAGAAGTGGAAGAAGAAAAGAAGAAAAAGGCAAAGACGAAGAGAAGGAAAAAAAAATAAAAGAGGAAGAGGAAGTAGAAGGACAAGGAAATGGAGAAAAAAAAACACAAGAAGAAGAAGAAGAAGAAGAAGAAGAACACGAAAAAGTGTCATTAACATCAAAATAGGAAGCTATGCTTATTTTGATAGTGGAAAAAAAACAAGCACTCACATTAGAAGAAAAGAAAGAATTATAAAGTGAAGAAAATCTTCGAAGAAATCGTGGAGAGCATCAAAATGGAGGGAAGAAATCAAGACATCATCAAAGTGGAGACAAACTCATCAAAACAAGGAGTCAACACAATCAAGACAAAACACAAGAATATATAAAAAGAGCATCATGGCTACCAATAAGAAATATTCGAAAGAGAGTATGACAACAAAAACAAGGATTTGAAGAAAAAGGTCAAAATACTTTCGCACACTACAAAAGGAGATATAAAAGTAGAAAGTTTTAAGAAAAATCGGAGTACTCAATGAAAAATCAAGAGGAGATTAACTGCTATGAAAAATGAAAAGCGTTAAGGATTCACAAGGGATTTAAATTAAGGGGGGCTCTTGAAAATTATAATTCAAATTCTCATGAAAAAAAGAAAGTGAAAATTTGAGTTAATTTAGAATTTCTAAAATTTGGTCTAAGAGTCGTAATCATATTAGGATTAGTTTAGGAGTTTCTTACTTTTTTTTTCTATTAAAGTAAGTAGTAGATTGGAATAGGTTTTTTATTTTGAGTTGGATTTGTATTGTAATTTGCCTGTAAAAGAAGAGGAAAGATCAATAATATTTTGTAACAAAGAAAATGAAGAAAAATAAAGAAAAAATAAAGAGAAATAAAAAGTGAGAGAATTTGTATTTGAGAAAAGTTTGAATCAAACTTTTGTTTTTGGGTCATCCTTCTTCAGCAAATAAAATTTTATGTCCTTCTCCAAAAATCAGCAGTAAAGACTAACAAAAAGCATTTGAAGAGAAAATGTAACAAATAGTATTTTGATCTTTCTTCTTTATTAACATGTAGTTTCAATCTGCCTTTGAAAGATACAAAATTTCTCTTGAGGACTATTATTTGCATGGGGAAAGAGCATGTCGTGTTTTAAAAAAGAAGAACACATAATTTTATTTAAAGAACTCAAAAAAAAAATCTTTATTCAAACTTTTCTCCTTCGCGCTTTTGTTTCTTTCAATTTTTCTTTTTTTCATTACAAAATATTGACTATGCCTGTTCTTTTATAGTCAAACAATACAAATTCAACTCAAATCAAACTCCTATTCCTAATTTAATATTTTTTATTAAAAAAATAAGAAACTCCTAAACTAATCCTAATATAATTATGACTCTAAGAGTAAATTTTAGTTACTCCAAAAATTCTAAACCAACTATAATTTGATTTTTCTATTTTCATGAGGATTTGAATTACAATTTTCAACAACCTCCCTTAATTCAATTTCTTTATAAACACTTGTCGTCTTTAATTTTACATAGCAACTAAACTCTTCTTGATTTTTCATAGAGTACTGAGATTTTTCTTTAAACTTTCTAATTTTGTATATCTTTTTATAATAGCCAAAGTATTTTTACCTCTTCCTCAAATTCTTATTTCTTTTGTTGGACTATATCTTGAAAATTTTTTTAACTGTGACATTGGTGTTACTCTTTTATATTCTTATCTTTTGTTTTGATGGTATTGACTCTTTACTTTGATGATCTTATTTTTAATTTGATGATTTCTTGATATTTTGGTTGCACTTTGACGATCTCCATGACATCTTCGATGATTATATTTACTTTGTAATTCTATTGTTTCTACTAATGCGAGTGTCTGATTTTCTCCTCTGTCAAACAGATATGGCTTTTTTTTATTTTGCTGATTTTTCTTTTTCTCATTGTCTTTCTTTTTCTACCTCTTCTTCTTCTTCACCTTCTTCTCTTTCTTTTTTCTTCCTCCTCTTATCCTCCTCCCTTCCTTCTTTTTCTTCCCGTCGTTCTCTTTCTTCTCTTTCCATAATCTTGCACTCATGATTTTTTTCAGATTCCATAAATATCTCTTCTTTGAATTCTTTAATTTTTTGAACTTCATCATAACTCGTAAGCTTTTTGAATTTTCTCTTTAACTTTCATGAACTCTTTAGTTTTCTTATCAATTTTCTCCATCTTCTTTTCTTCATATGTCTTCTGTAAGATATCTCAAATACACTATGTTGTTCCTTCCTCTTCTCCTTCTCTCTTTTTCTCGCCTACTTTCGCTCCTCCTTCCTTCTCCTCTCATCCTCTTAATTCTTTTGATGACTTGAGTGACTTCTTCTTGCCTATGGGAAAACACAAACACATCATTTGATAATCTCTATAGGAAGTATTGAGCCCTCTCCCTCCGAACTCATCGAAAGAGAAATCGAGGTGGGAATGCTTGTAGCATTTACCGTCTCAGCGTATCATAAATTGAACTGTTCAAATTGTAACAAATTGATAAAAGAGCATTAAAGAACACCTTGTCCTCTGTCATGGATTCAAGGAACATGGGCATTAATAACAATGGCGACCATATGTCATCATTAATCTTTCATACTAAAGGAAATTCTTTTGTGTTGTCTTCTTGCCTCAAGAGAAAAGTTTTCGTATGCTTTCTTTATGCATCTTAACGTTCAAATATATAGTTTGACCAGGTCCTGGCTAATGTAACTCCTCAATCATGCAGGTGATTGATTCCAAACTAAAATTCATGGTGTCTTATTTTTGGAAAGGACCCTATGTCATTCCTACCTCACCTCAGTTGGTAGAGTGGAGGATTGTAGCCTGTTTCAGATTTTGCATTTTTATAAAATACATTATCCATGAGTTTTGTTATCATTTTTAATTACTTCTCAGAAATTTAAAAGATTCTCTCTTATCTGTTTTTTTTTGCTGCTATCATTTTCAAGCACCGTATTATATTTGGCTAAGATGTCACTTGATTTCTCTGGCATGGAGAGTAGTGTTTTATGCATATAGCTATGGTCATTGTAGTTGATTGATAAAGAAATTCTCGCAAAAAGAAAAAAGACTGGCTTCTCAGAACTATCATAAACTTCAGATGAATATGTTACTGCATGAGAGGTGTTAGGAGGTGAGGGAAACTAAACTAAATCTACTGACTCTTAATACAATTGTTACAATGGCAACCCGCAAAATCCAGTTAGTTGTGATTGGTCCTGTTTGCTTAATTTAGTCCAAACCATCATACAATCCATCAGCAATCCAATTAGTTACATGGGGGTCTCTAATGGACATCAAAATTATACTTGTACTGAATGTCAATCAAGAATCAAATGAGCTTTTTCAGTTCCACACCACTTTCTACTGGGTATTTTCTTGAAAAATAACTAGCGAAAAAGGTTTATTTGTTTCCATTGATCGGGGCTGTTTGGTTAGGTGTGCAAGTGAGGAAGTGAAAAAGTAAGAAAGTAGTAATAGTTCACTTTGGAACTTGAAAATTGGTTAGTAAGTTTTTCGGTATTTGGATATTGTTGGGAAGTGTGGTTTGAAAAATGTTATATCTTTTTCGGTGTTTGGATGTTAATGTGAAAGTGGAAGTGAAAAAGTTGGCCACAAAGTTGACCGTAAAATAATATTAAAATAAAATTTAATTAAGAAAAATAAAAATTGAATTGTAATTAGAATGCAAGTGAGATTTACATGATCACAAAATTAACTGTTTGAATATAACTTATTACAAATGAGATTTACATGTCCACAAAATTAACTGTAGCATCCTAAAAGTGAGGAAATAATTGTGTGAAAAGGAAATGAGAAAAGAAAAATGGGTTTTCTCATTTTCTTTTTCCGGTATTTGGATAGATAAGAAAGTGAGAAATGACACTCCTCATTTCTTTACTTCCATCCACTTTCTTGAATCCAAACAGCCCCAAAGATGAGGACAAGAGCATGGAAAGAGCTCTTATTCTCAACTTAAGTATTTGGATACTTTGAAAGGAAAAAAAACGAAGAGAAAGGAAGAAATCTTACATAGATCTTAGATGTCTTTCTTTCAAAATTTATTTGTCTTTATTTTCCCCCTTCTCTCTCTCACTCTCTCACAAAAGTATTGAGCTAATAATTAAATCCATTTTCCTTCTTTCCTCTTTACAAACAAACACTTTTTTCTCTTCGTTCTGTCTTCCATTTCTCTTCATTGTTCTTGAGACTCTCAAGGGGATTTTGTTTAGTTAACCCTCGAACATTACTGATGTTTTAATAAAAGGTAAAAAAATGAGACAACTTCAACTTGGTTCTATTGTCAAATTGTCAACAATATGTTGCTCACAGTCACACAAACACAATGAATTTGTTTAACGGTTCGGATATAGATATGAGGGGGTGCATCCGAACAATAAAACCCAATTCGCATCCGATAGGGTTCCACTTGCCACTTCCCCTCACTTCCCACACCCAAACCTCCATCTCGATATCAGCCGCAGACACTCCCCAGCTCGCTCGTCCGCCGCCTCAGTAAACGACGATCCTCGGCCGCTCATCCTCCGGCGAGTTCCCAATCTCATCTTTTCAGGTAAAACTGACGACCTGAGTTGAGGTTTCTAACCCTAAAGGTTCTAATAATAAAAACATGTTAAGTTGTGATTCTTATAAGATGAAATTTATGAAATATAATATATCAAATATGATTTGTTATATTTTTTTTGAATTTCTACATGTGTGTGAATGCATTTCGACTCTTTTCTTTTCTTAAATTTTGAAATTGTGCTTTTTATTTTATAATTGAGTTATAGATTCTGATAGTTTCAGTTATTATTCTTATTTATGGATGAAATTTTGATGAATGATTGTAAAACATATATAAACTTGTGGATTTTGATGTTCAAAGCCATTGACTTGTGAAGTATTGCGAGTTGTAGAGAAAAAATAAAGGAAGAAGGAAAAATGAACAAGGACAAGATATTTAAGTTGGCAAAGGGATTCAGGGGGAGAGCAAAGAACTGCATAAGGATAGCAAGGGAAGAGTGGAGAAAGCCCTGCAATACTCTTACAGGGATCGCCGTAACAAGAAGAGAGACATGCGATCTCTATGGATCGAGCGCATCAACGCTGGTACCCGTCTCCATGGGGTAAATTGCATCTCATATTTTCCTCTATGATTTGAAAAAATAAGAATACTTGTCTTGCTGGTTAGTCGAAAGTGCATTGATTATAGATTCTATGATACAATTAAAGTCTGGGAATTAACGAGATATGCACTTGTCTATTGCAAATTCATACTCCACAAAGTGACATTAAAATTTCATATTAACAAATCAGTGCCCAACAAGTTCATCATAAAAAAAAAAAATGGGAATATGAAATCCTTGTGTTGTTAATGTTAATGATGATACATTCAGACATGAAATGGAAAAAAAATGTCAACACACATTGATTTATAATGCCTGGATGTAGAACATGGATAATCAACGCAAAAGGGTTAAATCAAATTCAAATAAGTCAGATTTGGAAATAATTTTTTAATTTTTAAATAAATAATCACTCAAAAGATCTTTATTCATTATTTACCAGGAAAGCATGTTCAATATTTATTCACAAATCTCGTAAATTGTTAATCCCATTGTTTATTAGTTCAATTCCTATGTTCACATGTTTGATATGTATTGTAATATGTTAACTGTCAGGAGATTGATCATGGGAGTTTATTATAGCTACCAATGTTGTTGTTGAAATTTGTAAAATATGATTATGGTCATTGGTCATGAGAGTTTAGTGTGTATAACTTCGTGTATATTGTTAGTCCTCTGAATGTGTGAGAAACAACATGCATACGAGCCGTTCCGGTTCCGACTCGATCGAGTCGGAACCGGAACGGCCTTCCCCGTTTCGAGACCAGTCCACGGGTCCCCCTATTGCATTATTTGTTTGACTCGAGGCCGACTCGGTCGATTCACCCGAGTCGAGGTTGAGTCGGCTCCGAGTCAAGGCTGACTTGGCCCCTAATCAAGGCCGAGTCAAGTCAAAATTTCATATAATTAATTTCATATAATTTAAATTTTTATTAGAAAGGTAGAGCTAATTTTTACTTTTGTGAAAATAGTAGTTAATTTAAATTTAACTAATTTCATATAATTTACTAATTATACATTTATTTTAATATTTTAATACAGTAACACATGTATTTATGCATTATCTTCATGTTCAGTGTGCTAGGTGATATGTTTTGGACATGTTATATGTCAATTTTGATTTTACATTTTTTTAAGATTTGTCGTGAATTTTTCAAAAAATTTTGAGCACTGTATGTAGCGTTTCGCGCGTCTCGCTTGAGCCGTGAACGCGACGCCGTGACCGATTTAGAACGGTGCTTGACGAGTCGGCGGCCGAGACCGCGACTTTGAACCATGATATGATAGGCGGTTCATAACAAAAGTCTTCTTTTCAAATTGCACTAAAATTAACCAATACTAGTGATGTAAACTAGAAGTTTGGAGGTTAGACTTGGGAAGGGAGTTATTACAGCTCAAAGGTAGCATTATTGGGATTATATTGACTTCTATAAGTATAGTCATCATTCAAAAAGACAGGTGCTAGAAGTGACAACCAAACATGAAGAGCAATCATTGATTAGATGGTAGAAGTTAGCAATTCAAGGGTAGGATGAGAAATCGTGCAGGTTGCTTCCTATAAACATGGAGCAATGTAGGATGGCGAGTTGAAGTTACTGAATCTGAAGCAACATGCCAACTGACTTGAATTACTTGATGTTTCTTCGATATATTTTAATGTTCTCTCTAATAAATGTCATTCCATGGCTTTTATTCCTCTCGGATCTCCTGATAGCTATGTGGGACTGTTGAGGATAGGAGGTCTCTTAGAGTTAATTGGTGAGGATGGAGCTCTCTTAGAGTTAATTATATTTCATTATAAATGCAAATTATTTACAAATGTTATAAGATTTATGGAGAGGGACACAAGTGGCATACTCCTACACTGGAAAGGTTTTCTTTCATGTTATTGAAGTGCATCGTATTTACATGCTTATTTGATAATAAGTTTACATTAACATGTATGTATTATGTATATTTGAGTTTTGATATTGTATAAAAATGACAAGAATCATTAAATCACATATAATTTCATACTAAATTTGGCATTAGATGCTTTTTTTCTGCATCTCTTCAGGAAAATAAGGTAAATAAATTAATCATTCTGGACAGAGATGGATGCCTGTTTCGTGTCAGAAAAGAATGGACACACATTTTATAAGAAGGGAGAAATGGCTTAAAAATTATAGCAAATATGTTGAATATTTTCCTTAGACTTACAAATTGAAATGTGATGTGGAAACAAATGAAATAATGTCCAATGTAATTATCAGTTGTCAACTTTTGCAATTTGTGAAACAGTTAATAAAGCACTGAACATCTTGTAAGATAGCTATCATCAGTTAATCTCGCATACCTGAAAATTTTCATCAAACCTTGCTTCTAAACTTACATGAGTAACTCTTTTCCTGTATTGCTACATGCCTTTTCTCTTTTCTAGAATTTAAAAAATATGTGGATATGTGTAGACTGGTTATTTTATGCTAGTTAGTGCAAGGATATGTTCCAATTACCTCCACAGTGATGTTGCGAATGGCAATTTATCAATCGTTTACAAGTAATAAAGTGATGATGTAGAGTGTCGAACCCACATTGATTGATGTCTATTAAATACCAAACAAATTTGTCTTAATTTTATTTGAAGAACCGATTAAGAAGTTGTATGAAAGTGAACTAAGAAAAACTAAATTAAAGAAGTTGACTTTGGATGAAATAAGTGTTAGGACAATTGATTTCGGTAAGTATAATCAGATATAAAATTGTGTTTTTGCTAAAGAATTTCTACTACTCATGTTAACAATCGAAAATCCTATATCAATTAGTATTCTCTCTTGAGCAACACTAATATTATCCTCTCGATGAGAACCTACAATATCTTGATTTAGTAGATTTACAAGCGAAAGAATGCATAAAGTTCTATGATTTTTCTCACATGATTGCACGACCTATGTATCTACTCTCGGTCTCAAAATGTGAGGTTATGATTTCTATTCTCATGATGCTACTTAGGTTATCTCCTCTCGGTTTCAAACTTATCCATCCATATAATTGTTTGCCACCAATTAATAACTAGAAAATCTGAAAAAGAAACTTAATATGCAATGAAATATAACATGATTACCAATCACATATAACCCACACACAAACTTTATACAATACAATACACATAATTACCCAATTACATATAAACTCACGCACACATCCATACACACACATATTTATATATCTAACACCCAAATAATTATTCACATAGAGGGAAATAAAAGAGTAAGATGAGGATAGAACTCACAATCAAGGGGAGAGTTGCAGCCTGGGGTTGCTCTTGGCGATCTCCGATGACGAATGCAGTGATAGCGGGAGCCGGGAGGACTACGATGGATCGTCGGGATGCTCGCGGGGGAGATCAGGGTGCCGCGGATGCCCACAAAACTCGCCGGAGAGAGGGACAAGGCAATGGTAGCAAGCATGGTGGGGGATGTCCTGGTTGAGAAGCACGCTGGCTGTTGGTGCGCCAGGCCTAGCTCGGCCAAGGGTGCTCGGAGCTTGGTTGCGCTGCCAAGGGAGAAGACAGGCCATGGAGGGAGTTGTGCCGTGAGGGATCGGGTTCGCCGATGGTGGTGCGGAGCTGTCGTTGGAGGAGGCAAGCGGAGGAGATGGGGTTAGGGGCGCGACCTGGATGCTACCGTAGGTGTGTAGGGATGTTAGCGAAGGGGGTTCTCGGCTGGTTGTTGGTGGTGAAGTCAGGTGCTATAACAGGCTAGAGGGAGAATGGGATCCGGTGCTCCGAGTGTGCGTGACAGAGGTGTGGTTGTGGTGGCAAGGGGAGTGGTGGACTGGTGCAAGGCGATCATGGGGAGGAGCTCGGTTGGAGGAGAACATGGTGATGGTGATGGCGATGGCATGGAGAGATGAAGATGGAGATGGTGTACATGACAAGGGAGGTGTTGCCATGGTGGATGTATGGTGGATGCTCACGGTGTGGAGGTGATGGCGCAAGGGGGCTGTGGGTGCAAGGCAAAGGGAGAATAGAGGAGATGGGCATGGCTCCGGTGGTGTTCGTCGGCATGCGGAGGAGAGGAGTGCAGCAAGAGACACGACCATGGTAATCGGGCCTCCGGCGATGACCGAGGTGATGGTGCACGGCTAGGTAGCAACGGCTGCTGTAGTTGGGAGATGGAGGAGAAGATAGGATTAGGGTTTTGTTTAGAATTAGTTTAGGTTAAGATAGATTATATAGGGAAATGAATTGGATTTCAGGTTTGGATATTGTTGTATGGGGTTTGGGTATTGAGTTAAGATTAATAGATAATAGGTATGGGTAAGGAATTATTTATGGGCTCAAGAGTTTAATGGTTGGGCTCTCAAGTTAGGGCTAAAGAAAAATAAAAATAAAAAGATAGAAGAGATGGGCTTAGGTTTGGATATGGGTGGATCATACAAGGTTTAGGTTAAGGGCTAGGAAAATAAATTAGAATTAAATAGAAATGGGCTGAATAGGCTAAGCTCAATACAACACATATCAAAATAGAATAATTAGAAATTTAATAAGTAATGAGTAACCATAATACAATAATAATACTAATAACAAATAAGGTTAAATTGACATTTAATATTTTTAAACAATTATTATATTTAATATTAATAAAAACTCAAGTCATAAATTAAGTTAATTGATAATAGTAAAAAAATTTAGTAAATCAAAATAAATACTTTAGGGAAAATGCAGTATTTTAAATTAGAGATATTACATGAGTTCTTCCGACAGTATAAGGTCGACTTATGCGTTGACGGAGGTGTCAAACAAGTCGTTCTCGGGAGACAAACCACTGAGTAAGGTAGAGACGAGGTCAGAGTCAGCAACTGGGTTAGCCATTGCCGCCAACCGTCCACGATGGACTTGACAGAGTGACTGTACTCTGACATAGAGGAGGTGACTATCTTGACGGTGCGCAGCTGCTATTTAAGTTACTGCACGCTAACTCTGGAGGGTGACGTAAAGATTCGCTTCAGAGAGCACTATGTGGTGAGGCTGACGAAATGAGTAAGAATATCTTTGGTGAGTGAGGAGATAAGTCATCATAAGAGAAACTCTAATCAAGTTTGATCCAGCGGTTATATTCCGGATTGATAGTGGGCTTGGTATCTTTCTTAGCAGAAGGAAGGAACCGGACCGGACACAGAGAGGTTCCGTTGACGAGATTTTTGAGATCATGGAGGTTGAGAAGAGAAAGGAACTGGAAACGGCATAGTAGGTAGTTTCCCTTGTCGAATTTGACATTTAGAAAGTGAGTGATATTGGGATTGGGAGTAACCATGGATGTTGGTGTTTGGATGGATGTGAGGGAAGATGACAATGAAGAGGGTGTCCCACATGATATAGGAGTTTGCTCTGATACCAAGTTAAAGAAGAAAAAGGAGAAAGATAATTTTGTAATGATGAGACACCAATCTCAATGGTTCTCGATTGTGTTATATAGACTCAGTGATTTCAGTTACATAGTTTACAGTTGTAAGTTTTTAACTCGAGTTGAAAGAGAGGTGGAGGAAATAATAGGATCTACAACATGCAGCACTCTTCATTGGATGGACCCCTTGTTTCATGGGCAGTATCATATTGTGCAATCATGGGACGGTTTCAGAACGTGCAGCACTCTTCATGAGGCGGTTTCGTTTCAGAACGTGCAGCACTCTTCAAGGTGGTATTTGATGTGGTGCATGGGACGTTGCGTGAGCGGGGTGCACGGACGTTGCATGAGTGCGGTGCATGAGTGGGGTGTGACGTTGCATTATTGGGTTGCATTGATACTGCTAACACTGATGTCTGCATCGTTTGGATTGTTTACACTTGAAGTCTAGATAGAAACTGTCACCCCTCCAGCAGATGAAATCCCAGATATAAGAGTGCCTATCAACCCAAAGCTCTGTTCCCTCATCACAGAAGCTATTACAATTATCTACAATTTCCCACAGAGTACTCATATTTAACCCCGGTACTTTATGATTATTTTTGACGAATATATAGATTATTTTGGACTAATTATGAAAGTGCTGGAGTTTGACAGCATAAGAGATGGCCAAATGCCTTGGCTCCGTGATAACACCTTTCTCCTCTGATAGAACGCAATATCATTTCTGTGAAATAGACATCTAAGCATAGTATATCTATAATGATAATCTTTTTTTTATATTCTAGGCCTTCTTGTTTATATTTTGATTCCTGTCATTAGACAGGCACCGTCATTAGTGGTTGCCCACTGAACTCTTGACTTGTTGCAATAAGCTTTTGTTTAACATATGCGGAAGTTGGGACTTGAATCTTCAACTTCCCATTGCCCACTTCCATCGCTTTAACATTGAGCTTAGTCTGTTAATCTCATATTAAAGTGGCCCACATAACCTTGGTATTTGCATTGGATTCCTATTAAGTTTAACTGATATAAAGGATGCCCATATAATTGTCACATTTATATAGTTATTTGGTCACTTGAAAATAGAAAAGATACCATGATGGAAAGGTTTATTTTCAAGGGGTCTTTTTGCAAATGTGCGACCCACTTTTCTCCTCCTGTAAAGAAACAAAACTTACGCGAATATTTTTATCGTGAGAATCCATCGTGAAAAGAATAGAGAGTTTTGTGAAAGGATAGGAGCAGAGAAAAGAGGATCCATTGCAAGTTAGGGTTTGCAGATTCCAGAGGAAGGATTCAACATCTTCTCCAATCTCCATTCAATCTTCATCAATGGCCTCAGGTATGAATAGATTAGGATTTTCTATTATGAAAGTCTTGCAATATATGATTCTTGAGATGTATGGTTGATTCTTGATCCATGGACGTTTTATTCCGCATTATAGTTGTATTTATATCCAACATTTGGTGTCAGAGCCATGATTAAAGAATCAATACATCTTGGATTTAGGAATTATGAAAAGTTAGGGTTTTGATTAACAATTCATGAAATCCAGTTTTGATCTTTAATTGTAGAATTGAAGAGGATCTTAGAAACCCTATTCATGATTCACACTCCTCTAATTATACAATTAATATGGATCAAAATTAGGATTTTAGAAACCCTAATTTTCCTGAATTTTTCCCGATTTTTCCATAATTTTTTGGGATTCGGGCATAATCTGGAACTGCTGTTCGGTAACTGGATCGTGGGCTATTAGTCGACTATAGGGTTTGATTAGTCGACTAATAGTCCATCCCGAAAGTTACCCGACTCTCTGTTTCTAACAGGAGTCGACTTGGGTTTTTGATTAGTCGGCTAGTAAAGTGTATAGTCGACTAACCTTTTGGCCAAGTCGACTAATATTTAACCGAGAGTTTGGATTCTAACAGGAGTCGACTAATAAATTTGTAGTCGACTTATAAAGTTTTTAGTCGACTTGTAATTTTGACCTAGTCTACTGATAAAATGTGTAGTCGACTAGTCATGTTGGTATAGTCGACTAACCCTTGCTTGTCCTAGTCGACTAGACCTAAACCTGTAGTCGACTTGATTTGACCCAAGTCGACTACTCATTTCTTGTAGTCGACTAATGTTTGAAAATAATCAATCATAAAGTATGTTACACATTTAAGTTATTGTGTTAATGTTGATTGATGCTTGGTCAAGTAATGTATTGTAGTATTATGGCATTACACAAATAATAGAATTAGAGAATATTATTGGTTAGTTTGTATTCATAAGGCTTATTGATTTAGTAGTTGCCAAAGTGACCTAGGTTAGTAAACCTTATGAATATACAACTACATAAAAGACATGTTAATGAGGTAGACATTAAAGGCAATAATATTCTCGGTGGCGGTTCTAGTTAGGAGATTGGGACTGGCCCAAAGGAAAGTCCCTTTCGAATAATTATGAACCGGGGTAGGATAGTGTAATTTATGCAACCTAGTGGTGTAGAAGTGAATACCCAAAGGTAACATGACTTACTATCTAAGTTGGCATAAATTATATTAGACCTACGTAGGTGATAAAAGTTCTCACCTAAAGAGTGAACACTAGATATGCTTAGGTTTCGCCCAAAGGAGAAATCTGAGTGATATCAATAGTTCATCTTAATTAAATTTAAAGTTATTGTATTGATTCGTGGCCTAATGTGAGCTATGTCCTATTATGTTTCAGTGAACGTCCCCACTTCTCTTCACACTCATGCCACTAGCATTCCGGCCTTGGATGGTACAAACTTCTCAGAGTGGTATGAACATGTTCAGTTTACACTGGGTGTCCTAGACCTAGACATGGCCTTAATAGTTGACAAACCTGATGAAGTAACTGCTGAGAGTACAGCAGAACAGGTCAGCCATGCCAAAGCTTGGGAGAGGTCTAATAGGCTCAGTCTAATGTTCATAAAGATGACCATAGCTAATAACATCAAGACTTCTCTCCCACATACTACTAGTGCATCGGAACTTTTGTCTGCAGTAAAGGACCGATTTAAGTCAGCAGATAAGTCATTAGCTGGTACCTTAATGGCTGAACTTACCACCATGAAATATGATGGTAATAGAGGAGTTCAGCAACACATTCTGAACATGTCTGACAAGGCTGCTAAGCTAGGATCACTGGGTATGAAGGTTGATGAGTCCTTCTTGGTTCAATTCATCCTCAACTCACTTCCTTCACAGTTTGGGCCATTCAAGATCCACTACAATACTCATAAGGATAAGTGGAACTTGAATGAGCTAACTAGTATGTGTGTTCAAGAGGAGGTGAGACTGAGGCAAGAAGGACAGCACTCAGTGTTGGCAGTAACTTCAGGGGGTATCCATAAGAAAAGTAAATATGGAAGAGGTAAGAAATTTCCATCAAAGAAAGGAAATGACCATGGGGAAAGTAGCCAAGGTCATAGAAAAGCTTTCACTGTCAAATGCTACTTCTGTGACAGAAAGGGACATGTGAAGAAGGACTGCAACAAGAGGAAAGCTTGGTTCGAAAAGAAAGGTACAAATCTTTCTTTTGTATGTTATGAATCAAATCTTGCTGAAGTTCCTTCTAACATGGTGGATTGATTCTGGAGCCACAACTCACATAACTAATTCAATGCAGGGATTTCTTACAACCCGGAAACCGAAGGAAAGTGAGAGATTCATCTTTATGGGGAACCGTCTGAAAGTGGAGGTCGAATATGTTGGTACTTATCGACTACTTTTGGAGACGGTCATCAGATGAATCTTGAGGATACTTTTTATGTACCTTCAATTTCCAGGAACTTAATGTCTGTATCCAAATTAGATGTTTTTGGATATTCTGTTTTATTTAGTTGTGAAAAACTCTCTTTAATGTATAATTCAATGCCGGTTGGGCATGGAATTTTATGTGATGGATTATATAAAATTTCATTGAATGATGAGTTTGCACAATCTTTATTGTCTCTGCATTCGAATGTTGGTATAAAACGTGGCTTAATAAATGAAAAATCCTCTATCTTGTGGCATAGGAGACTGGGGCATATCTCCAGGGATAGAATAATAAGATTAGTGAAGACTGGGATTTTGGATGACCTGGACTTCACTGATTTTGATGTGTGTGTAGATTGTATAAAAGGAAAACAAACTAAACACACTAAGAAAGGTGCCACAAGAAGTAAAGACCTCCTTGAAATAATTCATACAGATATTTGTGGACCTCTTTCATTCCATGTTTTACTGGAGAGAGATATTTCATTACCTTTATAGATGATCTATCACGGTATGGTTATGTTTATCTAATTAATGAAAAGTCTCAGGCTGTTGACATCCTTGAGGTGTTCATTACAGAAGTCGAGAGACAGTTAGATAGAAAGGTTAAAATCATAAGATCAGATAGAGGTGGTGAATATTATGGTAGATATGATGAGTCAGGACAACATCCTGGCCCATTTGCCAAATTCCTAGAAAAGCGTGGCATTTGTGCTCAATACACGATGCCAGGTACGCCTCAGCAGAACGGTGTTGCTGAAAGGCGAAACCGAACTCTTATGGATATGGTTAGGAGCATGATGAGCTTCTCTAAAGTACCCAATTCATTGTGGAGTGAGGCCTTAAAGACTGCTATGTATATCTTAAACAGGGTTCCTAGTAAGGCAGTCCCAACAACTCCCTTCGAGCTGTGGACTGGTAGGAAACCCAGTTTAAGACATTTACATGTCTGGGGTTGTCCAGCAGAGGCCAGAATATATAACCCACAAGAAAAGAAATTAGACTTAAAAACAATATCTGGGTATTTCATTGGTTATCCAGATAAGTCTAAGGGATACAAATTTTATTGCCCTAACCATAGTACAAGAATAGTTGAAACTGGTAATGCCAGATTCCTAGAGAATGGTGAATTTAGTGGGAGTGATGAACCAAGAAAAGTAGATCTTGAAGTTGTAAGGGTAAATATCCCAATTACCTTTCCTTCAAGAGAAATTGTTGTACCTCAGCTTGATCATCAAGTTGAGATTCCAGAACAACAAATTAATGTTGGTTCACCACTCCATGAGGATATTCCCATTGAAAATGTTGTAGAACCACCACAACCGGCAGCTTTGAGAAGATCTCAACGGGAAAGAAGATCTGCCATTTCAGATGATTATGTGGTATATCTACAGGAATCTGATTATGATATTGGGGTAAATAAAGATCCAGTTTTGTTTTCACAAGCCATAGAATGCAATGATTCTAGTAAATGGGTTGATGCTATGAAAGATGAGTTAAAATCTATGGACCAAAACCAAGTCTGGGATCTCGTTGAATTGCCTTATAACTGTAAGAAAGTCGGGTGTAAATGGGTCTTTAAGACCAAGCGCGACTCTAAAGGCAATATCGAACGATATAAGGCTAGACTTGTGGCCAAAGGTTTCACTCAGAAAGAAGGCATTGACTATACAGAGACCTTCTCTCCAGTATCTAAGAAGGATTCTCTTAGAATCATTATGGCACTTGTAGCTCATTATGATTTGGAGTTACATCAAATGGATGTGAAAACTGCTTTTCTAAATGGGGATTTGGATGAGGATATCTACATGGAGCAACCTGAAGGGTTTGCAATTAAAGAACAAGAACACTTGGCTTGTAAATTAAAGAAATCTATATATGGACTTAAACAGCTTCCAGGCAATGGTATATAAAGTTTAATAATACCATTACATCTTTTGGATTTACAGAAAACACTGTTGATCAGTGTATATATCTAAAGATCAGTGGGAGCAAGTTTATTTTTCTGGTTCTGTATGTAGATGACATCTTATTAGCCAGTAGTGATCTTGGTTTGCTGTATGAGACTAAAAGCTATCTTACCAAGAATTTTATGATGGTTGATATGGGTGAGGCAGCTTATGTTATTGGCATAGAGATCTTCAGGGATAGATCTCGAGGATTGCTAGGACTGTCTCAGAAAGGATATATCAACCGGGTCTTGGAAAGATTCCATATGGAAATGTGTTCAGTCAGTCCTGCACCCATTCAGAAGGGTGACAGATTAAGTGGTAGCCAGTGTCCTAGAAATGACTTAGAAAAGGGTCAAATGCAGAAAATTCCGTATGCATCAGCTGTTGGGAGCTTGATGTATGCAAGCACATGTACCAGGCCAGATATCAGTTATGCAGTTGGGATGTTGGGAAGATACCAAAGCAATCCAGGAATGGAGCACTGGAAGTTGGCTAAGAAGGTTATGCGGTATCTTCAGGGGACAAAGGACTATATGCTCACATACAGTAGATCAGACCAGTTGGAGGTGGTCGGCTATTCAGACTCAGATTTTGGTGGTTGCCCAGATAGCAGGAAGTCTACCTCAGGATTTATTTTCTTGCTAGCAGGTGGAGCAATCTCGTGGAAGAGTGTAAAGCAGTCTCTTATTGCTTCTTCCACGATGGAGGCTGAGTTTATAGCTTGTTTTGAAGCCACAAATCATGCACTATGGTTGAGGAATTTTATCTCAGCACTTGGTGTAGTTGACTCTATTGCCAAGCCGCTGAAGATATATTGTGACAATACAGCAGCCGTATTTTTCTCTAAGAATGGTAAGTACTCTAATGGTTCTAGGCACATAGAACTGAAGTACTTGGTGGTTAGAGAAAGAGTTGAGAAACAGAAAGTGTCAATTGAAAGTATAAGTACCACCTTAATGGTTGCTAATCCATTGACTAAAGGATTGTCTCCAAAGACATTTAAGGAACATGTTGTAAGGATGGGTCTTTTGGGTAATCTGTAAATGTATATATGGTACTTGTGAAATTGACATTGTTGTACAAATAAAAGTTGTTTCTCTATTTCCTGTTATCCAATTGTGTGTACACATATTTTGTATGGATGTATGTTAAACAGGAAAATGTCTTTACAAGACAATTACAGGGGTCATTATGGTTATGGACTCAATTAGTAAGGGTTATCAATGTTGTGGTACATAGAAGGGAGTATGACGTGGATGTTGTATAACCGCTATGACTCGCATTGATAGTCTAAGCTAATTGCAGTATTACAGTATTACATATTTGGGCTTATCAGTTGTTGTTTTTAAATTTGTGCACGTGTCAGGTTTTTTCTGTATGGAATCCAATGGAGTCAAAATGATTTTGAAAATGAGTCTTTTTCTTTTATTTTTGTTTTTTCTAAAGTTTTTAACCTAATCGGTTAGTGGTCCAAGTGGGAGAATGTTAATCTCATATTAAAGTGGCCACATAACCTTGGTATTTGCATTGGATTCCTATTAAGTTTAACTGATATAAAGGATGCCCATATAATTGTCACATTTATATAGTTATTTGGTCACTTGAAAATAGAAAAGATACCATGATGGAAAGGTTTATTTTCAAGGGGTCTTTTTGCAAATGTGCGACCCACTTTTCTCCTCCTGTAAAGAAACAAAACTCACGCGAATATTTTTATCGTGAGAATCCATCGTGAAAAGAATAGAGAGTTTTGTGAAAGGATAGGAGCAGAGAAAAGAGGATCCATTGCAAGTTAGGGTTTGCAGATTCCAGAGGAAGGATTCAACATCTTCTCCAATCTCCATTCAATCTTCATCAATGGCCTCAGGTATGAATAGATTAGGATTTTCTATTATGAAAGTCTTGCAATATATGATTCTTGAGATGTATGGTTGATTCTTGATCCATGGACGTTTTATTCCGCATTATAGTTGTATTTATATCCAACATAGTCTCCATGGCTTCTACATGTATTGCTTTTGATTATGAATTATGGTTCTTCTTTCTTGCTTGGCAGGTGAATTATGGTAATTTCATGCATGGATTGATGAAGGAAACATCCAGTTGAACAGGAAAGTACTGTCAGAGTTGTCGATGCACGAGCCATATAGCTTCAAGGCGCTTGTTGACATCTCTCGCAATGCTTTTCCAGGAAACAAGGTTCCCCCGAAGAAAGAAGGAATTTCAATTTCTGCGTGACAGTTCTAATTGCCAATCCTTCTGTCATTAGTGCTACCTGTTTTATTTCGTCTGAACTTTTGTCAAAAATAGATGTTACTTGTCACATTTGTAGTTCAGTCTAGTTTTGTTATTTATGCTTGAAAATTTCAGTTTACAACCAATTTATAGAGCATTTTGCGGCAATACTCAATTTGAGGAGCGAAGTTGGTTGTTTTGATGATCTGAGGTGGCTTCAATCTCCTGGCATCCTTCAGCTTCTGACATTTATTGACAAGACACCATACCTTTGAACGATGTTTTGCATATTCGACTGCAAACTATTCTCTTCAACTAGAAATCAAGGTATATTCATCCTTCTCAACGAGTTCTTGTATCGAATTCACAAGTTAAACCTTCTCTTGTTCGACATGTTGGTGGTGACTGTTACTCATGTGGCACCTTACAAGAGCTTGATTACCCTTTTTTTTTAATTTTTTCTCGGAATATTAATTTCCCTCACCCAGAGATTCCAAGGTGTGGGATTTATGCAGAAGATTGCCTCCATCTATTAAGTCTATCTGGATTGCTTTCTGCCATTAATTGGGTGTTGAGTCAGTTTGTGATTCTTTGGAGCTTTGGTGAAAGTTATTGCAAGGTAAGGGTTGCTTTTGCATCCAAATTCTCGTTCTAAACATCTGTGATTTCCATTGCTGCATGGTAAATTTGGAAGAAGCGGAATGCTATAATATTCGAGGGGGAGGAGGTGAATTCTGATGGCATTGTTGAGCAGCAGTTCTCTAGACTTGCCAGAGAATGGCTGGAACCTGATGAAACTATTGTGACTCCTAATTCACTACGTTCTCGAGCTTGCTGGGAAAAAGCTTGTGGGGGTTGGTTAAAGATTAATTCTGAATTTCTGATGGTTCATATGTTGCTGGTTCTGATGTGGGTGTCTCCAGGTTTCTTCTTTTCTGCGCAGATCTTTCTTCACATTCTATCTTATTATTATTATTATTTTCAGAGATGGCTGATGCCTCCCCTCAAGAGAAAATCTATAGTTGTCAAAAAACTAGTTTGGTCGCAAAAACATTTTTCCGGTAAATATACATAATTGCAATATTAGCGAAGAGCACTAGCATCTACAATGGGAAAAATAACAACTAACCAAGTTATTCAAATCAATGAAGATCCGCAATCATTGGCATCATTCCGACCTTAGCTCAGTTGGTAGAGCGGAGGACTGTAGTAGAATTTCCTTCAGATTAATCCTTAGGTCGCTGGTTCGAATCCGGCAGGTCGGATTTTAAAGTTTTTGAAACACAAATCCATCTTCTATGTATATAATAAATATATGATGCTATGGTTTTTTTTTTCTTTTTCTTTTTCTGCTTTGGAAGTAAAAAGTTTAGGGATACGTTGTAGAAACTAGAAAGTTTCATGTTGAAGTTTAGGCTTTGATGGCCTTTATTCATAAAGGCCAAATTTTTCTTGTATGAAAACTTTTTTGTTTTACATATTACTAGCGCCTTATTTAGGAGATTGTTTGGAAGAATCCTCCATGTTCCATGAAGAAGATTTTAAATTATAGTACAATAAACATTTTCCATCAGAATTTGCTCAAAATATGGGCAAAGTATGAGGAACAGGCCTACTGCAGCCTCTATCGAACCTCTCACTCTCTCTTCAAAAATAAAAAAGAAGTGAACAAAATGAAAGGAAAGGGGAAATGTAGAAAATGGTAATATTGAAACAGATTCCCCACCCCCCCCCCCCCCCCCCCCCCCCCCCAAAAAAAAAAAAAAAAAAAAAAAACCGGGAGACAAATTGTGGGTCTGTGTTACTAGGAATTTAAAGGAGGGTAAGTAAGGCGTTTAATTTGTGATCAGAGAGTAACAAGTTCAAAGCATAGGTTAACATATTTGAAAACTATATTTCTTATAAGGGTGAAGGGACCCACCCAATTTCTTGAAAAAAAAAAAAGAGAAACCGCACCCAGAGGGCATAGTATTCCTTGCAGAACAGTGTTCCACTATGAGAACATTATGCTGAGTTTCAGGGCAGCAGTCAACAACTTAGGGTCTGCGTATATGATGTATCTTATCCTTCATTGTTAATGAAGAGTCTATGAAATTTTGATGTGTTAGGGAATTCAAGGAGAACAATAAGGTGGACAAGGTGGTGGTCCTCTGGACTGCAAACACTGAGAGGTACAGCAACGTGATCGTGGGGCTGAATGATACCATGGAGAATCTCCTGGCCTCGTTGGACAAGAACGAGCTCGAGATATCCCCATCGACCCTTTATGGGATTGCCTGCGTTATGGAGAATGTTCCATGCATCAATGGAAGCCCACAGAACACCTTTGTGCCCAGTGTGATTCTTATTACAAGCCTTAATCATGTAGTATGTTTAAGAGCAATGAGTACAAAGGCTAGCATCTCGATATGTCTAAATTTGTATTTATTTCTGAGTTTTTGCAGGCTTGATTGAATTGGCTGTTCAGAGAAACTGCCTCATTGGAGGAGATGACTTCAAGAGTGGGCAGACAAGATGAAGTCTATCCTGGTTGATTTCCTTGTTGGGGCAGGAATCAAGGTAAACATTCTATAGTTGTCAAAATATGTACAATTCACAATTGATGCATAAATACTTTAAAAATGAAGCTTCGGTTCTCTTTTTTGCATAGCCAACCTCCATTGTCAGCTACAACCATCTTGGAACAATGACGGCCATGAACCTTTCAGCACCACAAACTTTCCGGTCGAAGGAGATCTCAAAGAGCAATGTGGTTGATGACATGGTCTCAAGCAATGGCATCCTGTATGAGCCTGGCGAGCGTCCTGACCACGTCATTGTCATCATGGTATAGTATGCATTCATATAACTGAATACCTTTTTGCGATTCTGTAGTTAGGTCTTTAACTGTATATAACCTGCTCTATTTCTTTTGAGTATGTGCCATATGTTGGTGATAGCAAAAGGGCTATGGATGAGTACACATCGGAGATTTTCATGGGTGGGCAGAGCACAATTGTGCTGCACAACACGTGCGAGGACTCGCTTCTGGCTGCCCCCATCATCCTGGACTTGTTGCTGCTGGCAGAGCTCAGCACCAGGATTCAGCTCAAGTCTGAGGCAGAGGTAAATAAATTACATCACTTTGCCACAAATTTTCTTTTTCTCTTAATGGTCTGCAGCTGTTAACTTAATTTTTGTTTCTAATTTTGCAGGGCAAGTACCACTCGTTCCACCCAGTTGCTACTATCTTGAGTTACCACACCAAAGCTCCACTGGTAGGTGAAATTTTTCGAGTCGAGCGAAAACGAGACTAAGCTTTCTTGAAGCATTGATGCTAGCTTGCTTATTGTTTGTTGCGTGGAAATTTGCAGGTGCCACCAGGGACCCCTGTGGTGAATGCACTCTCAAAGCAGAGGGCAATGCTGGAGAACATCCTGAGGGCCTGCATTGGCCTGGCCCCTGAGAACAACATGATCTTGGAGTACTAGTGAACTCTCTCTGTGCAGCCTGAAACTGTGAAGTGTAGCTAGTTTGATAGAGGAGAGGGAGAATAATAAAAAAAAAAGAGAGAGACCCTTATTATATAATTTTCTTTTCTTTTCTTTGTTTCAGTATGCCTTGTTAATTGTTATCTTTGTAATCTGGGGTTGGGTCTGTTTCCTTGTTTCAGTATGCCTTGTTAAAAAAGAGACAGAAGAACTTCCCCATAAATAGTTATAAGTTAAATAATTTTTTAAAAAAAAAATTGGGTAGGCACGGCCCGGTCGAGACCCAGGTCGTGCCCGAGTCCCCCTAAGGGGGACCCGGGCCGAGCCGCCTGGTTTTCTCTGGGCGGGTCCGGGCTTGACCCGGCGGGTTCGAGACCGGGCCGGACCAAACCCGGCCCATTCGCACCCTGCGAGTGGCTCTACATTTACCAATCACCAATTAATTAATTGTTATTATTTTCTTACATATACCTTTAATTTATTTTTTTGCCAAAATAATTAAAATAAATTCCTTCCAAAAATATCAAAACAGTCTAATACTCTTCACATCAGCCGTCAAATTCAAAGTCCGATGGCTTCTGGCTTACTCTTAGGCGGTTTAGAAAATACCAATTAACCAATTTTTCTTATAAAAATTAAAAAATACTAGTATTTCTTAGTGACGGTGGAAACTGACCGATATGTTAGGAGGAGGAGAGGGAAAGGAGGAAGAAGGAAGGGGAACTGAGAGAGGAACAAGAAAAAGGGTCGAGCTACTTACTCTCTCACGCGTGCGGATGAGGACGGACAGACAGATGAACAAAGTTTCTATATAAGTCACGGGAGAAAACCTCTTCGGTCAGTTTTAATTATTTCTAATTAAATCAAATGAGGAAACTGAATTGTGTATTTCTTTAACAAATACTAATCGTAAACATAACATCTAACTTGGCTCTTGTCAATCCTTTTAAATTGTAACGCTAGCATATTATTTCCTAAATTTTTTTGGAAACTACAGTTGTGCAAGCTCCCTCTCCTGCTTCAATTGTGCTATCTGCTTCTCCATCCAAGTCAATGTTACCACCGTGGTCAGGGCCTAAACCTGCACTAGTGCCAGTATCGCAACCAATGCCATCGCCTCCAGGCATTATTATATCGCATTTTCCTGCTGATTTATGAATAAAATGATGGTCTAAATCGTGTTTTGATCTCTCTTGCAGATGATCAAGATAAGGAGGGCAAAAGGGTAATAAGAGCTTAATTAAACACATTTTCGAGTAATTAAATCCGGATTTCTTGGAGGCCAAGAAAGGGAGCTTCTAGAAAATGCTTTGAACGTAGACCCTTGCGCACGTCAGACGAATATCCGGGTGAAAATACAAGAAACCAAGTATACCAAGAAGGTCCTAAAAGCGACACAAAGTCACGCACCAAACCAGGGACCTAGGTCCCTGGTATTGCCGCGGAAACGCGGCAATAGCCGCGTTTCTGTGGCAAGGTGGTGGGGCCACGCGTCGAACTTCGACGCGTTGCCTCATCTCGTCTTTTAGAAGCCCCGTTTGCCTATATAAAGCCCTGTAGAGGCTCAGAACGCAAGCAGTTTTAGATTTAGGCTAGATTTTCTATCTTTTAGTGTAGGGTAGTATAGGTGTTCTTCTTCTTTTATTTTGTATTTTCTTTTCTTTTTAGATCATGTATTAGGCAGAGAGATTCAGAGAGAGAAAGAGAGAGATTGATGTAATAGATGGTGACAATCTATATAAAGCTGTCTTTTTTCTTCTCCACTGTATCTTCTCCATCTTCTACATGATGCTTGGCTAATTTCTTCTTCCCATGGCAATCTAACTACTACCTACTAATCATCTAATCTCTTACTTGATAATCCACATGAATCTAGTAGCCTCTATAAGGCATTGCTCTTGCAAGAGCCATTGATGGCTCATGATGATGGATTCTAACATTCTAACATTTCTAACATCTAACCCACAAACTTGCTAACTTGTAAATGCTAACTTATTTCATGCTTACTTCTAACCGGTTTTGATGATTTAATAGTAACTTGCAACTTGTTGTGTGGTATGAATGTGTTGTTTGAATGTAGAAGAACAATCTTATGAGTCATGCTTTGTATCGTCTCATGAAGCCAAGGATTAGTGATGGCCAAGGATTCATGTGAGGCAACTATCACTAAGAGGTTAGTATAGTTAGTGGAGCAATTAGTATTAGTAGCCATGAGTTTTCTTTTATCTTCTTTTAAAATTAATTTCAAACTCTTTTATCATTTTCTTCATTGTTTTTACCAACTTCTTAGTTCATCTTTGTTTCATCTTCTTTTCTGTTTTATTTTCTAAACTACTTCTCCTTTATTTTCACATCGCTTTCATCGCTCTCCTCACCTGTCACTTTCTTGATTTCTTTTCTTTTATTTTCTTTTTCTAATTCTTTTACAAAGAAGAACTTATTAAGAACGATGTGAATAAAAACTGTTAATGCTTCTATCACCTCCCGTCCCTGCGGATTCGACCCGTTGAGCCAATGCTATAACGGAAGTATCGAGGGAACATTAGCACGCTTGCTTTTACATTGATTTTACAAAACACACATTTTTGAGTGCTGGTTCTACCCCGATCAAATTTTAGCGCCGTTACCGGGAATGGGAATGATTTTGATCTCACGTTTTTATTACATTTTCTTCTCTGTTTTGGTGTACAGTCAAAGTTTACTGGAACTTAATATTGCAGAACAACTATTAGCATTACAGCTCTCTGCTCTTGAAAGCAGGGACCCAGATTCCAAAGTAAAGCCGCGCAAACGCGACTTTAGCCGCGCTTCCGTGGCAAATTTGTGGCATTTGTGTTATCTTGTTGTGTTGGGCTGTATTCATTGTAATAGCTAGTGGATCTGTACTATTACTTTCCTTCTTTGATTACCTAAACACCGCAATAAACTAAAGAACTAAAATACGGTATTTGGAAGCTTTTAAAACGGTTTAGACATTTGCATTTAGGCATGTGTCAATTCAATTCCAATATACTGTATTTTGTTCTGTTGTTGTGATTTGAATTGAGGTGTACATATGGTATTGCATATAGCATAGGACAAACACGAGGGTGATTTACTCGCTTGTGTTATTCTTGTCTATTTGCACACTTGCACAAAATTAAATTAAGGTTAAAACCATACAAGATAAGGTGGGAATTTCATCACCCTTCCGTAGCTCAAAAATCACCTCTCTACTCACACAACCCAAGCTTTAATAAAAATTGATAGACGTTGGCCCCTAGGGACATCTCGGCCTCAATAAGAGATTGACCGAGGGTGAAACTTGTTTTGAATCTTACTCTTGTAAAATCGGTATTTAAGGTTGGGATTAAGATGTTACGCCTCGAAGATACCGTGTTTGGCGTAATTAAGGCTCGTTACTTACGCATGGATACCTCCGTCGTATTTTGCCCCTACCTGGCCGATTAGCTTGTGGTCAGATTCATACAACAACCTCCCCGGGTAATCGACCAATTAGGAGTGGTCTAGGTCTAGGTCAACTCTAGTATAGGCTTGGTTTTGATTTTCTTTGTTTTTGTTTGTTGTTTACTTTTTTTTTTGTTTATGATTGTTTGTGAAATGGAATTCAACAATAACAATTTTTTTAATCCTAATATGAATTCATATTTCACACCAACTCCATTTGATTCAGATAATTTCAACCCTGCTTTTTATAATATGAACCAATCAAATATACCGGGTTGGCCTTATCCGAATCAATACAAGCTATACCCTAAATCTTTTAACCATAATTTTCAAAATAATTTCCACTTTTCACAGAGTCAATGGGGATTCACCTCCCCCGAGTCAAATTTTCACCACCTTGTCCACAATTTCCACAATCTCCATTTCCTAATTTTGAAGAAAAATCTGAGTTCGAAAAAAATATAGATGACATGCAAGTCATGCTTGAGTCCCAACAAAAGAAGCTCAACTCCCCAATTTCATAATATTTCAAGATTCATACTCATTTTCACCTATTCAAATGACCTACCATCTACCCTGAAAACGAGTATGGAGTGCTTTCATGAGTTTGAGCTTCAATCTCAAAATATGTTAGACTCACAATCTTCACTATCTTTCCAAAACTAAGATTCTTGTACTTCCTTTCTAGAACATCCACTTGAAAAAAAAATCACATATAGAAAAGAGTATAGAAGTCTTGCAGGAGTCCACAATACAATTTCAAAAATATTCTCCTCAGTCTATTGATAGATTGGAAACACAATTGAGTCAATTGGTCAATATTTATAGGAATGAGGAAACTCTCTCTTATCAACCTTTGATCAATCCACATATCTCTAACTCTATCAAATTGACCCATGACTCTTGTTGCTTTGGAAATCAAGATTCCTACACTCTCATTTTAGAGCATCCACTTGAAGAAACATCACATCAAGAAAAGAGTATAAAAGTCTTGCAGGAGTCCGCGCTATAATTTCAAAATCTTCTGCCCAGTCTATCAATAGTTGGAAACACAATTGAATCAATTGGTTAGCATTTCTAAGAATGAGGATACTCTATCTTATCAACCTTTGACCAATTCAGATATCTCTAGTTCTATTGATCTGACCCAGGACTCTTGTCATTTTGAAAACCAAGATTCAATTTCAGCACACCCATCTGAACTTGACCAAACTTCAAACGTTGAAAATCCATTGACAGTTTGGTAAGTTATCCTTTTCCTGAGATTGAACTTAAGCATGAATATGATCCTGAATCTCAACTTGGTAATTCAATTTCACTTCCTGATTCAATAATGACTGAGGTACTTTTACCTGATTTCAGGCCTTTTCCCGAGTCAGTATTGGATCCTGTACCAGTCTATTGTGAAATTGAATCACTAATCATTTATGATCATTATATTAAACTTGACTAGTTTCATACTTCTGAAAGTCCCATTGATAAATTGACAAGTTCTCATTTTTATTAAATTGAACTCAGATAAGAATTTGACTTTGATCCTCAAATTTGTGATCCAGTTCATATTCCAGAATCAATATTGACTCCAGTTTTGTTACCCAAATTGAGTAACATTTTAGAGTCAGTTTTGGTTCTCATACCTGTCATTCTTGAACTTGAATCACCTATCCTAGAAAGTCAATTCCATTATGGAAAATAAATGTGGACTTGAGTTTCAACTTCTTGATTTGGACCCACTTCCTGAACCAATCTTGACTCCTGAACCTTTACTTGACTTAAGTCTTTTTCCTGAGTCAGTATTAGTTCTTGTACTTCCTGAATCCAAATCAATCATTCCATTCTTGGACAAGGGTCTTGATAAATTTGACTCTGAAATTAATTTGAAATTTTGAAAATTAGATGGGGTAAAATTCTTAATAAAATCATTCATATATACATCATAATAATGGGTTGTATTTTAGAGGTCTCTGGTGGGTTCCTCCGAACTCCACGCAAATTGGATTGGGTCGCATTTCGTGGACAATCAGACCGCCACCGGAATCACCACCTTGAGGTGATTTTTCCTTCCCTCTTTATTTGTTTCATGCATACATATATTCACGATGCATTGAGGACAATGCATGAGATAAGTGTGGGGGAGGGCTTACTAACATAGATTTTTTTAGATTTTCTTTCTCTTTCACTTCTTTTAGGATACTTTCCCTTTTGTATAGGATTTTCTCTTTCTTTAAAAACTTTTTGAAATAAGAGACAATATTTTGTCTATTTTTAAAGAAAATTAAGATGATCTTATAAATTAAGAAAACCTTAATTATGACATCTTAAACCTAATTGAAATAATAGATCTTATTTAAAATTATAGGTTAAGTATAAAAGATTATGGAGATAATTTTATCTTGAATTTCTTGCCTTAAATAGTTTACACTTTTTAGGATGGAAACAAAGACCTAAAATGCCATAAAGTAAAAATAAATAAAAAGAAAAAATATATATTATATACGAAGAAAAAATCACTTTTTAAGCTGGATAATTATGCCTCAAGAAGCATGATTATTCACGCCTAAAGGTGTCAAAAGAAACAAATAATCCCCTTAGTTTTGTAGCCTTATTTACTCGAGTCCTTAAACCGGAGGGATATTTTCTCATCTGGTGCCCTAAAACCGTCTGGTCTGGGAGTCATCGGTTAAAGGCTCACTACCCGGGTAACTAGAAAGCCTAAGAAAACTAGGAAGAAAAAGAAGAAAAAGAAATATACATATATATATATATAAATGGCTTGATGGTTAGAGCTGAAATCCCAGAAATTTTCACTATTACAAAGTGCATATTATCTAGGTTCTAGGAAGGATAAAATATTCAATCCAATTTTGAATTCTACCTTAATTGAAGACAAGATCTTACATATAAATTAAGTTAAGGAAGAATAATTTTTGGTAGACTTATGATCTTAGATCGCTTATATTTTTGCAAAAATATTTCAAAAACTTGTCTCTCTTTCAAAATGTGTTTTCAAAATACTAACATCTATCTTTTTTTTCTTTATGGATTTTGTAACGCCCCGATCCGGCGGGTACGGGGACGTCACTGCGACGTATATACGCAGGTCGGAGTTACCCTCACGTATATATGCTAAGCATCAGTACAGGCAAGAATTAGAGTACGGAAGCGCGTGGTGCATTATACATTCCAACATATGAGTACAATTACAAAGTTATCACCAGATGTGATCCAATATTACAATAATATTACATCATCAATATGGCGCAAATGCGAGAATACAAAGGGGTATACAGGTATGAACAGTACAAAACGAAGCTCAGAATCATAACAAGAAAACTCTAGAGCCGGCAGGGGGGCCTGGAAGGATGGAGCTTCAGACAGTCTGCTGGGGATCCACGCTTCCGCTGCGCCACTTTAATCAGCAACTGGGAGAGTCCACACACTCCAATCTCTATGACCTGGACATGAGAATCCAGAGGAGTCAGAACTCCCCGGCGAGTGGTGATGCGAAAGCCAGATGGCATGCTGAGATAAGCACATGTGTATCGATAAATCCAAGTCGTAAATATGCATTGAAAATCGTGACGTGAGCACCAGCATGCAGGAACAATTAGAGAGACAGTAATCGATATCAAGCCAGGAACATGAATGATATAAGATGATAAGAGCAGGTAACGAGGCGATGAATAAAGTAGATAAGGCAACACCAGATATCTCCTATCATAAAACCGAATAAAACCGAATAAATCCAATTACAAGTAAAATCGATTGCATAAGCTTAAGTCACGGCTTCATGAGACTAGTACATCGAAGGAATAATCCAAATAAGGAAACCTTCATTTATATACCTTTATCCCATGTCACCGAAATCCAAGCGCATAAACCCGCGTTACAAAACGACACAGCAAATTGAATATTAGCATCTTATTATAATTGGGGTCGTCTAAATTCTAGGCTTCAGTATGTGTCCCATTCCACATACTTTCACTCACAACTTATAGAGCAAGTTATTTGGAAACTGATAAAGTTCGATGAATCATGTTTCGGATGGGCCCCGTACATGCCCGGGACAACGGTCCAGGAGTATCCGGTGCTGATCCGGAACGTACCGCAAGGTATCGGGACTTATTTACGCCCGAACAAGAATAGAGTATCGCAGATCCCATAGAAATAGGCCTAGGGCGTGTGCATACCCGGTAGGAATAAACAGGTGTAGGGGTGCCAGCACACCCCACGGAATCTCTGGTGGCCGCCAGGTGATCCCTCAAGTATGTGGCCACGCGTGACTCGATAAGACCACCATAAACATGATTAATCAGGGCCCATCAGTTTTTTCCCAAACCGGGTGCAAGTTGTCTTATAATAATATAGTATGTAGTTAGCAATTCATAGGAATAAAGGATCAGGACATGATCAGGAATTCAAGAGTACATGAATACATGTATAACAGGAGTATAGGTCACTGTATAAAAATACAGGATAACAGGTCAGGATTCCCGTAAATGTGATAGCCATAGGTCAAGTATCAATGTGTCAAGAAGCAGGTGGTAAATCATATTATAATGAGGAGTAAATGCTAAGTAGAAAGTCATGTCAGGTGATAACACGTCATTTGTCAAGTGATACATAATGCAAATACAAGTCGATCCGATAAAAAGGGAAAATCAAATGGAGGCGAGGACACTCGCCTAAATACGGAAAATACTGTGAAATCCCCGATCTCCGGAATCCAGGCAACAAACGCGTAAACGCGTTCTAATAAAAAGGAGAAGAGAGAATGAAGACGCGGGAGTCGCAGACGCGGGAGTCACGTCGCGTAGATGCCACAAACGCGAGGTTCGAGAACCGCGTTCCAGCAAGGACACGAGAAGAACGCATACGCGAGCATGAACTCCGCATCGCGTTGATATAAGAACACGAATGTCGCATTAAATAACTACTTAGACGCAGAGGGTAAAATCCGCGTCTAGTAATCACACAACAGAGAAAGGGGGAGACAGGGAAAAAGGGGAGACGCAGGAAATGAGGGAGAAGTGGGAGACGCAAGGGTGAGGGGGACGCAGGGAAGGGGAAGACGCAAGGTTGACAGGGGGAGAGACGCAGAGAATCAGAGAAAGAAAGAAAGGAAAAACAAGGAAAAAGAAGAAGAAAGAAAGAAGGAAAAAAAAGGAAGAAAAGAAAGAAAGGAAAGAAAAGAAAGAAGAAGGTGGTGTGGAGGTGTTGTTGTAGGAAATGGAGGAGGAGATGGAGGGGACAATGGTGGAGGAGTTGGTGATGAAGAAAGGTGGAGATGGTGGGTGGAAAGGATGAGAGAGATGGCCAGCCATGGGAGCAAGGGGCTGTTCGTTCTCTGTTGGAGGAATGGAGGAGGAAAAATAATGGAAAAGAGAAGAAAGGTGTGTATATATAAATGGGAAGTTTAAGATTATTATAAGTATGTCATCCCCATAAATGAGTTGCGTCCTCATTCAACAGAGACTCGCGTCTAGGCAAATTTCCCAGACGCGAGGATGAAACTCGCGTCCAGGGAAAAATGCGAATACTGCGTTTAAAAAAAGGACAAAAGTCATAATGACTTATCAGAGTTGATCTGAAGTGCATTAATGCAGAATGAATGCGAATCTTCGCATTGAAGATCAGATCTGAGTCTGGTGAGACTCGCATCTGAGAAGGGAAAGAAAAATGGGAAAAGATATAAATATAATATCTGGATAAATTCCGGTATCTGGGGAAAACACCGAAAACTCCGGAAAAGCCCGAAAATGAAGTAACTCAGAAAGCTTCTCAAAATTCTCAAAAATAATAATATTATTTAAAGATTTTTAATGAAATCGGTTTTTAGAAATTCAATCCTATTTTCAAAATAAAAATGCTAAAGTCAACCGTCAATATCGGTCTACCCGGGTTGGCCGGATTTTGATAAATTCTGAAAAATCTCAGAAAAAGTATTTAGATAGAAAATATGATTTTAAAAAATTATGTGAAAGCCGTTTTAAGAAATTCTACTCCGTTTGTAAATTAAAAATCTGAGAATCGAGCAGCAGAATTGGTCGACCCCGGTTTTGAAGATTTTCAATTTAATTCAGAAAAATTACAGAAAATCATAGAAAATCTAAAATATTAGAAAATGATGTTTGAAACTAATTCAGTCAAATCGAAATAGCGAAAAGATCAAATCGAGCTATACTCTAGGATCTGGCTCCCAGTTCAGACTAGGGCTGACTCCGAGTCCACGAATCCCAATCCAAGGCAAAACAATCATATAATAATTCATAAAGCAAAATAAATATAGGAAGTAAACCAAAAAATACGATCAAAAATCTGAATACGCAATTAAGTACGTATTCCGGGAGCGGGGTGTTACAGATTTTGTGGGTGCAATCCGCTGACAACTCTTAGGAGACAAAACTCCTCCTCTAGGGGTAACCTAGAGGTTTAACGGCTTGTTGCATACGCTCAGCGCAATCACGTCACCTACGAAGTGATGTAATAACATTTGTATTATAGTTTTTTTCTTTCTTGTTTTGTTCGGGACGAGCAAAAGATAAGTGTGGGTGTGTGATTAGTTTAGAGTTCTGCATTATTATATCGCATTTTCTTGCTAATTTATGAATAAAATGTCTGTCTAAACCGTATTTTTGTCTCTCTTGCAGATAATCATTACAAGGAGGGCAAAAGGGTAATAAGAGCTTAATTAAACACATTTTCAGGTAATTAAATCCAGATTTCTTGGAGGTCAAGTAAGGGAGCTTCTAGAATATGCATTGAACCTAGACCCTTGCATACGTCAGACGAATATTCGGGCGAAAATACAAGAAACCAAGTATAATAAGAAGGTCCTAGAAGCGACGTGAAGCCACACACCAAAACTAGGGACCTAGGTCCCTTGGTATTGCCGCGAAAACGTGGCAATAGCCGCGTTTCCAGGGCAAGGTGGTGGGGGCTATACGTCGATCTTCGACGCGTGGCCTCATCTCGTCTTCTAGAAGCCTCGTTTGCCTATATAAAACCCTGCAGAGGCCCAGAACGCAAGTAGTTTTAGATTTAGGCTAGGTTTTTTATCTTTTAGTATAGGGTAGTGTAGGTGTTCTTCTTCTTTTATTTTGTATTTTCTTTTCTTTTTAGATCATGTATTAGGGCAGAGAGATTCAGAGAGAAAGAGAGAGATTGATATAATAGATGGTGATAATATATATAAAGGTGTCTCCTTTCTTCTCCATTGTAATCTTCTCCATCTTCTACATGATGCTTAACTAATTTCTTCTTATCATGGCAATCTAACTACTAACTACTAACCATCTAACCTCTTATTTGATAATCCACATCAATCTAGTAGCCTCTACAAGGCCTTGTTCTTGCAAGAGCCATTGATGGCTCATGATGATGGATTCTAACATTCTAACATTTCTAACATCTAACCCACTAACTTGCTAATTTACAAATGCTAACTTTATTTCATGCTCACCTCTAACCGGTTTTGATGATTTAATAGTAACTTCCAACTTGTTGTGTGGTATGGATGTGTTGTTTGAATGTAGAAGAACAATCTTATGAGCTTTGTATCGTCTCTTAAAGTCAAGGATTAGTGTTGGCCAAGGATCCATGTGAGACAACTATCACTAAGAGGCTAGCATGATTAGTGGAGCAATTAGTAGTTAGTAGCCATGAGTTTTCTTTTATCTTCTTTTAAAAATTAATTTCAAAACTCCTTTATCATTTTCTTCATTGTTTTCACCAACTTCTTAGTTCATCTTCTTTTCTATTCTGTTTTCAAACCACTTCTCTTTTATTTTCACATCGCTTTCATCGCTCTCCTCACCTATCACTTTCTTGATTTCTTTTCTCTTATTTTCTTTTTCTAATTCTTTTACAAAGAAGAACTTGTTAACAACCGACGTGAATAAAAACTATTATTACTTTTGTCGCCTCCCGTCCCTGTGGATTCGACCCGTTGAGCCAATGCTATAACGGAAGTATCGACGGAACATTAGCATGCTTGCTTTTACATTGATTTCATAAAACACACGTTTAAAAGTGTTGGTTCCTCCCCGATCAAATTTTTTTCACCGACTCCATCATCGGATGTCCCTCCTGCTCAGATTTATTCGGGTGCATCTCTCGTCATCATCGAGCTCAAGATAGCCTTCATCTTCTATGCTCGTCCTTTTTCATTGGTGTGGCATTTGCTTGCTTCTCGTACTCGCGCATTTAAATTCCATCATTTTTATTTGGACCTTTCTCATATGTACGCCCAAATTTTCTGTTTTCAAATTTACCCTCAAATCTCCATAATATCTTTATTACCCCAAAATCTTTAAAATATAAGAATTACCCTCACTGTCGGTTTAAAAGAATAAGAAAGGAATATTTTCAGTTTTCTATTATAAAAATGTTAAATCTCAAAAATGCCCTTACAACGGTACACAGACCATGGACCATGGACCAATAGTCGAATTCTCCAGTTTGCGGCCATTTCGACAGCCAGCGGTCGATTTCTCTCATCTGCAGTGTAACCCCCTGATCCCTGATGTACATATCACAGTATGAGTACTTGATACGACGTATAAAATTGATTTGACCTTTCTATTAGTCAGATTAAGCCGATTTTAGTTTCAGATATATTTTTCAATATTTTAGATTTTTCAGAATTTTCTGGAATTTTTCTAGATTATTTTGGAAAATCTCCGTAGTCGGTGTCGACCGATACCGAGAATCGGCTCTACGATTTTTAATTCAAAAACGGAGTTGTATTTTAAGAATCTGTTTTCAGCTTATATCTTAGAATCACATTAGCTACGTTTTGGCATTTTTGGGGATTTTTCTACATTTATTAAAAATCGGGCCAAACTGGTGTCGCCCGGTATCGGCGATACACTCCAGGATTTTTAATTTGTAAACCGGACAATATTTCTAGAATCTGATTTCACATGACTCCTTAGCAGAATATTTGCTATTTTTTATAATTTTTGGGAACCATAAGGAGCTAGTCAAATTTTACTGAATAAAATAATATTAATTAAATAATATAACACTCTTTTTCTTTTTCTTTCTTTTTCCCTCTTCTTCTCTCTCCCATTCTCTGGATTTTTCCCACCACCATAACCCACCGCCATCTCTCTCCTCCTCCTCCTTTTAAACCGTCTCTCTCTCCCCCTGACTCTCTATCTCACTTCCTCTCTCTCAAGCTCTTTCTCTCTCATCCCCCTCTCTCTCTCTCTCTGTGGGTTCTGTGGGCGCACCACGGCAGGCGCGTCGCCGGTGCTGGAGCCCCCGGCCAGGCGCCACGGCATCTCGAGCTCAGGCGCCACCCTCTCCCCTTCTTCTTCTTCTTCTCCTTCTTCTTCTACTGTAAACTCCTCCCCCCTCTCTTGCTCTCTCACTCTCTCTCCCCGCTCTGTGCGTGGCCCCAGACAGCCGCCAGCAGCCTGAGCGTCGTCGCCGGCCTGGGCGACCGCCGGCGAGGCGGCCAGGCTGGGCCTGGCCACTGCCCCGCTGCCCCCCCTTTTTCCTTTCCCGCTCTCTCTTTTCTCTCTCTCTCTTTCCCCCCACTCTGTGTGACCACCGCCGGCAGCTAGACCCGCCGCCGGCGGGTCTCGCTGGTCGCCGGCCAGCTAAGCTGGCCGGGTGGCCTACAGAGGAGTGCAGCGGCTGCTGCCGCTGTTGCTGCTGTGTGTGTTGTTGGGTTTGGGTGTAAACCCGAACCTAATAGCCCTATTGGGTTGGTACCCATTAACCCTAACTACCCAATAACCATTAAACTTAAGTTATGGGTTTGGGTATTGGATCCAAACCCGATCCGTTAAGAGCCCAAACCCGCCTCTAAAACCCAATAAAGGTAAGATTACAGAAACCCCCTGCTAATTCTTATTAATTGCATTTAAGATATTTTTATTACATATTTAACCCATTTCTATTACTTTTCGTGTTCGGGTGATATCTGGAGCATCCGGTGTCCGATCTGGATGATTCTGGAACCATTGCGATCGTGAGAAAGAGAGCTACCTTCCCATGGCTAGTTTGTGAGTATTTTTTTTTAATAAATTATATTTATTCATGTTTAATAAATTGAGTGATTGCTTTAATATAAATCGTGATTATGGATAAATCGTTGTAATTGTTAATTAATAACTTGTCATTATTAGAAACTCATTGTAATAGGAATAAAATAAAATATTGTAAGTTGCTTCCTGATTTAATATAATGATAGGTGATTTAATAATAAGAACAATAAATACTGAAATATATAACTCTGACACAGTCAACATACCTGCACAGCCACTGACATTCGGCCACTATTTCACCATATTCTTGGACTCTAATATTTCATGTATTATATCACAGTTAGATAACTATCGTTACATGTATATTGATCTACAGATACTCTCTTACACTGTCACCCTTACCGACCCGCCGATACACTGAACACTGTATTGCATGTAAATATCTGTTACACTCTATACCGTTAGTTAACATTGTTTCACCATTACATAGATACTGAGATTCACGATACTATTACTGCATGTTTGTGAACTACCGATATACTGATACGCTGGTACACTGGATACCATTCTGTGCACAGTTACTTCATGTTCTTACACCACTGTATATAGACTCATCGGTATACATGCATTGATTGTCTATGTATTCCTGTTTCATGGATCATGGATTTATTCTTGTTACATGGATCATGGATTATATTATTACTCATGGATATTCTTGTATTCTCATTATATTGATTATTGTTTATGTCACATGGATTATTGTTACATGAGTATTCGTCCTGTATTCCCGTTACATGATTATTTCCCGTTCTGATACTGATATTCCCGTTATTGGATACATGAGCTGTTGATATGCGATATGTGTAACTGAGTGCCACGGGGCTACCTCTAGAATCCCACATCTATTGTTTCCCGTTTCCCGTTATCGCGTTTCGTGCTATCAACAGAGCTCATATCCTGTTAGCGTGTTACATGTATCATGTACTGTTCTTGTTCCTGATACCCTGTGAACATTAAATGGATGAAATATAAGATGGGATTGGGGGAGACTTGACGGTCGACTAGCTCTTGTCGGGTGGATGTCTGGATCTATTGTTTGTCCCACTGCAGGGGACGGGTAGTACTGGCTACCGTCTGTTATCCTGTTACATGTTACAGCCTTAGCGGGCTGGCCCTAGTCTCAGCAGCCAGGGGTCTGTTTAAGGCCGTGATCTCGGGTATGCACGGGGTACACCCACCTGACTAGATGTAACACCCTGATTTTTTTTCTCCCCTTGAAAATTGGATTTAATACTTTAATCTCCGATCAAAGAGATTATACGAAACTATGGAGGTGATGATTGAGTAAACTCTTGGGTGAAATGATTACAATATATATACACATTCTGTGGGGCAAATTTGAAATAAAATTTGAATGGGCATAAATTTTGTGTATAAAATTTGTTAGTGTATTTGTGTAGATGCCTATATATGAATATATATATACCTATATATATGTATATACATCAACATGTAGTATTTCTACCATGCATACTACCCCACTAGATACACAATATTAAAATTCTAAACTATTGAGGTGGCATGATTTGGTCAACTTGGAAATGAGAGAGAGGCCAAGTGGCATACATGGGTAATTTTTCACCTTTTTATATTTGTGTATATAGGAAAAAGGGTGAGAGAAGAAAAATTCATTTCACCCCCACTCTTCTCTCTCCTCATTTCTTCCCCAAATTCTGGAGCCCTCCCCTCTCTCTCTCTCTCGCAGGGCCAGGCGCGGCCAGGCGCGGCAGGGGCCGCGGCCGGGCCGCGACCAGGCGGCGACCAGGGCCGCGGCGGTGCGGCGGCGGCGATCGGCAAATGAGGTGAGGGAGTTATCCTTTACTGCAAACTTGAATCAAATTTCAGATTTTAGTTCATCTACAAATAATCCTGATTTATTGATGATTATTTCCTTGGTGTGGAGTGAATTTTATATCACTCTCAATTGTTCTCTCATTTCTTCTTTTCATTAACTTGTGAGTTACTTATTGATTGGATGGTATGAAATCAATGATGAAATTTTCATCCCGATTTGAGATTTTAGTTATCCTTTTGGGTCCTTGAATATTTTTTTACATAAGTATTGATGTGATGTAGAGAGATATATAATAACGATTAGATGATGAAAATAGAATTCAGTTTTGTATTTTTGTTAGTAGAGACCGCCGTTGTGAGAAAGTCGAATCTTGATTCGGACATTACCCATTTTATTTCATGTATATATATTGAGGACATCCGAGTCAATGAGATATATGAGTATTGAAATCTTTTCCTTCCCTTCATAAATATTGTGGTAGCTCCATAAATATTGTGTTTCCTTAATAACCCAAAGCAATGTATCTTCCGAAATACATTTAGGACGAAGCCTATAAGAGATTATATTGCATCCTGTATGCTCTTGCCATTATCTTATTGTTGATTCTTATGAATGATGAAAATAGAAATTCAGTTTTGTATTTTTGTTAGTAGAGACCGCCGTTGTGAGAAAGTCGAATCTTGATTCGGACATTACCCATTTTATTTCATGTATAAATATTAAGGACACCCGAGTCAATGAGATATATGAGTATTGAAATCTTTTCCTTCCCTTCATAAATATTGTGGTAACTCCATAAATATTGTGTTTCCTTAATAACCCAAAGCAATGTATCTTCCTAAATACATTTAGGACGAAGCCTATAAGAGATTATATTGCATCCGGTATGCTCTTGCCATTATCTTATTGTTGATTCTTATGAATCATTGCCATTTACAAGAATGACACAGTGAAAACCACATCCTTCAAACTATAGAAATAAATAGAGAGGCATGTTGCGCTAAACATAGAAATGATTACGCTCCTAATAAGGAATGTTGATGTTTCATAAATGTTATATGTTTGAATCTATTTAAGAAGTAACCCAGGATCTGTCCTTGTAAATAATTAGAAAGAAGCTAAAAAGCCTGAAAGATTTTGCTACTTGTGTCTAGTGGCAGCAAAGTGTATTGGGTTTTGGATGACGATACTTATTCCAGAATTTGGTAGGTTATGACTCGATACATTCTTGACGTAATAATTTTTGTTAAATTTCCGGTGTATCCAGTAAGTGATATAGAACTATCATATCAGATTATATAAAAGTTTCAGAATCTCGGTGCTAGATCAAGTGTGCTCTGGATCCAATAGCACTAGATTATAATTCTCCAGCTCCGCATAAATATATTCTCATGAAAGAGCTCTTATCCTTACATTATATTATTTCAATTCAGGTATGTATATTGTTGGGCATATCTGCGTCACTAAATATTTACTGTTGTATTCGCCCAGACACTTGGAAAGTCTGATATGTTTAGAGGTATTGATACATTGGGTATGTCGAGCATATTATGTTGAGACGAATGATAGATCAAATCATTTGGTAGAACTAACACAAATCCTAATGGCAAAAGGGAAAAGGATGACAACTGGAAGAATTACTCGACCCATCTCTCCTTTCGCACATGAGTTTAGAAGCGAGATTCAAGAGGTTCAGGATAACTAAGGATTATGGCAGAATGGCAAGTATTATAATTTTCAATAATAAGAAATAAGCTTTAATAACGCATGTTGTTACAAATTAATAACACTATCAAGTGTTGCGGGTTTACAACTCACATAGTCCCGAAATAATAGGACTGTGGTTTCTGACTCTATGATTGCGGGTTAGGATTAGGCTAGAAATTTTATTGACCATATTCAAAGTTGGGAGTACTGCAATAGAAGGGTATAAAGGAGGAGATTGTAAACTAATTTTCCATATTACTTGTCTATAAGAAATAACATGGCACTCTCGTCACAACAGGCATTGATGTTTTAGACTTTGAGCTGCTTGGAGGCAAATTCTGATACGGTTAGAACAATGTATTATATATATAGGTGTCTCAGTATCTTTATTTTAATAGCCCAGTGCACGTAGATCATCGAAGTAAATCATAGTGGTGAGATATTCTTCTAATCAACTTCTAGGCAATAAGTTCTCAAGTTTATGAGATTGAGTTATCTAAGTATTATATGCGAAGGTCTTGATTCATAAACTCATAATATATAGGTAATAAGGCTGCAGGAGTCCTTTTCAAGCTTTTATTTAAATAACACTTCATTGATTACCCTGGCTATGAACAATAGCTAACTACTTTCTCAATAGGAAGAAGATCTAATATTGATGGTTAACTATAAACTGATGTAATAGAAGACTACGGGGAAATATAGTGCGGATACCACATGGTTAAGAGAACTGTATCTATTCATATTGTCTCATGAAGATGTGAATTTAGGTTTGAGCAAATTAAATAGTTGATGTTAGTGTCCATGGAGGATACTTAGTTTTAATTTGTGAGATTGAAAATCAATAGTTACGTAAGTGATAGTTATGAAAATCATCAGAGCTGAAACTGTTAATTACGAAGTCAGGAATCAAGGTTGGTAATGAATTGCCTAATAATATTGGTAGTCATTAATTGACTAACTGACCGAATATTTATGGTATTAGGATTTCGACGGAACCATACTGAACATGTGAGCGTTAAGAAACTAGTGATGTCAGACGTATGAATGAAAGCTCGGGTGCGTTGATGTGAATAGAAATCCAACATTAGTATAGATACACAGGTATAAATTTATTATAAGAGTTTCTCATAATAGATAACTTATTGATATTGCTCATTCTTCATATGGTCATTGATACACTGTGCAATCACATCTAAGTGATGATTGTTTACAACCATGATGTACATTGAATATATATGAAATTGATGGGGATGTAACATGAACATAACTAGAAAGTTGTACACCTATGTGACAATTATCTTTGCTCTCAAGTGACAATTATCTTTGCTCTATTTGTCTTGTCGATGAATTGATCTCCATGACGTGTATGCATTGTAAATTTCACGATCATGGTTGTATGCTACATAATTGAATATTTATATGCTAGTAGCACAACTCAGAAGGCTAATACTTAACAAAGTAAATGAGAAGCTGACTCATTAAAATTTAGATGAATAGATCACTACAGTGTTAACTCGTAACTCATATATATGTATATACACATATGGTGTGTCGTATATAGATGTTAAGGGACATAATAGTCAAGCTAAAAGGTAAACTACATTAAGGGGGTTGGTGTTCGCATTGTGACGAAATCGTCATTTGTGATTATGATGTGTGTGTGAGTATATGTTTGTTACGTCTTTTATATAGGAGGAAGGGGCCGGGTGGGAGCCGATAGGAGGGGGAAGACGGTGTGATTGTTATATTATATACATATATATTGGAGGAAGGGGCCGGGCGGGAGCCGGAGGAGGGGGAAGACGATATCATTGTTATTGTTACATATATATATATATACTGGAGGAAGGGGCCGGGCGGGAACCGGTAGGAGGGGGAAGACGGAGAATCTCACATCTCATTTGTGATTGAGTAGCATATGAATAATATGTGATGTGTATATCACTAAGTATGATATTGAATATTGTGTGGTGTAGTATGATTATGTTTGATTGTATTATCCATATGGAGAAACTATACTTAGATGATATGGGGTGATATTGTGATGTTGTATCACCAGGCATATACTTATCCCATGAAACTTTGATTATGATTGGTTGTACTTCATGTATGAGATATGATTATGTGGTGATATGTGTTAAAAGTACTTAAAGCAGAATCATGCATAAGTTATAATAACTGGGAGAGTATCTTATTGAATTTCTAAACCAGTACTGCAGCAGAAAAACTAAAGAAAGTTAAAGAGAATCGATTCTAGAGAAGTCAGACCGTCACATAGATTATATGGGTCTTTGTGTTAATTATTCATTATCAGATATTGCTCTCTCCTCATTTCATTTGTTCATCGATCCATGCTAAAACTGTTGAAGCAAAACATGCTCCCTATTTGTATTTTCCTTCCTTGATACACTCTGACTCTCTCTCACTGAGTTGTCGAGCTCACTCCCTCCCAGTTTTATGTTTCAGGTCGCAGTATCTGAAGACCAGCTTCGGATTTAGGCGTTTGTTAAGAATTTTATTATTAATGATTGTATTGGATTATAATTTAGTCCCTGTTGAAATCCTACTTGATGTATACTGATACCCTATGTAAGTTTTGGGATTGGATATGTATGAAGTAGGTTAGATTGTGATTATGGTGATGTGTTTTGAGTTATAGTTTGATCTGTTGTATTGTGGATGCCGAGAGGAGTACTCTCGGGCATATGTTTCTTTTGTTTCATATAGTAGGCGATGTCAAGCCGAAATTATTATTTGGAGAATGAGCAGGCTATGGTGAGCCGAGATATTATTATGATTGTATGGGCGATTATTGACTTTAATTTACATGTTTGAATTGAGAATGAGTGGACGGTTATTGGTCAAAATTTCTGTAAATTAAAATGTATATTTGGGCATGTTAGCATTTACAAAGGAAGTGCTGTCGAAATTTTAAGAAATTGGAGATGATTATGATAATCTATCAGTTTAAAAGAATATTTTTGTTATTTGGAATTTATGAAATCTGGGACCGTTACAATAAAGCTCCTTGACTATTAGGTTTCCAATTAACATAATAAAACAGTAATAAACAATAGTGACGCAAGGAACACTTGTTATTTGGTCACTCTCTCGTTTGGATAAAGGTGCCCGTATGCCATGTCCGGATGGGTTCGACTGGAGTGCGGGCTCCAGTATGAACTGCCAGTGGTACGGGACACTAGAAGAGATTGATTAAAATACTAGGTGGTACTGATTGTTATTATTGTATAAATAACATGACTTGCCTGATACATGTATGCTATTGTGTAGTTGTACTTATTACTATTCCTGATATTTTATCCACTATCATGTTACCTGTAGACTTTGCTACATTACCTGATACTTGTTACACTTCATGTGTTGACACACTCTTCATGTACGCGTATACCTTGCATTACATGCCTTTAGTTCCTGTATATCCTATAGATATTATTCCCCTATGCTCACATCGCTGTAGAATGGTTGCATACGTCATCTACATGTTCACATACACCACGTCATAATGTTTATTATATACAAACATGAGACTACTGTAGACATGACCCGATGATAACATGATAGCTGGTGATGGTATTAAAATATGACATTGTTATATTTCTACTGATTATTAAATTTCTATTATATGGTATCACTATTACATAAACATGTATTATATTTAGTATCGTGCTTGTATTACTAAAGTACATATTACTGCCTTCTTCATTTTACCACTCACTAGATCGCTTTCTGACGACCCTGGGTTTTGCGTGCCCAGGTTGGGGATTCGAGATATCATACTGTCAGATATGTCATTGGATTCACATAGGGGACTTGTCACCCATACGATTCATAGGTATCTTGATTCTTTTGTCATACTTCCTTATTTGTCCATGTTTCTTTATCTATCATGCTCACTGATCTTTTCTGCAGGTATTCTTGTACTTATTTAATGCTGGAACTCTTGTGTATATGGAGGCTATTTCCTGTACTGAGGCTTAACGTACGCGCGAGGGTGTTTTCACCCTGCGTATGTACGTCGCCATAACGTCTCCGTATCATTGGGATTGGGGCGTTACAGAGTGGTATCAGAGCCTAAGTTCACACCTGGTGTGGGTAACCACCTGGTCAATGCTCGGGCTCTTACCAACAGTACAATCAGATTCAGATTAAAATTCGTCTATATCTGAATTGGGGATTCCAGCGACGAGTATAAGAATACCATGTCGTTGACAATGCACTCCTCGACTCCTGTCTATTCCTTCATTCCTGATATTAACCAGAATAATTTGATTCCCTTCTTGCTTTCTCTTCATCATTTCACTTTCAATCCATCCCGAGTTCATTATAGATATCAGAGAGCGCATCGGAAGCGTCGTGTGCCCGTAACATTTAGGCTTTGGGGCTGAAAATATTGTTCTCCCTCCTGAATTGAAATTTCGAGGACGAATTTTTGTACGGTGGAGAGAATGTAACCCCCTGATCCCTGATGTACGTATCACAGTATCAGTACTTGATACGACGTATAAAATTGATTTGACCTTTCTATTAGTCAGATTGAGCCGATTTCAGTTTCAGATATTATCTTTCAATATTTTAGATTTTTCAGAATTTTTCTGGAATTTTTCTGGATTATTTTGGAAAATCTCCGTAGTCGGTGTCGACCGATACCGAGAATCGGCTCTACGATTTTTAATTCACAAACGGAGTTGTATTTTAAGAATCTGTTTTCACCTTATGTCTTAGAATCACATTAGCTACGTTTTGGCATTTTTGGGGATTTTTCTACATTTATTAAAAATCGGGCCAAACTGGTGTCGCCCGGTATCGGCGATACACTCCAGGATTTTTAACTTGCAAACCGGACAATATTTCTAGAATCCGATTTCACATGACTCCTCAGCAGAATATTTGCTATTTTTCATAATTTTTGGGAACCATAAAAAGCTAGTCAATTTTACTGAATAAATAATATTAATTAAATATATAAACACTCTTTTTCTTTTTCCTCTTCTTCTCTCTCCCATTCTCTGGATTTTTCCCACCGCCTTAACCCACTGGCCATCTCTCTCCTTCTTCTCCTTTTAAACCGTCTCTCTCCCCCCTAACTCTCTATCTCACTTCCTCTCTCTCAAGCTCTTTCTCTCTCATCCCCCCTCTCTCTCTCTATGGGTTCAATGGGCGCACCACGACAGGCGCGCCGTCGGTCCCGAAGCCCCGGCCAGGCACCACGGTGTCCCCGAGCTCAGGCGCCACCCTCTCCCCTTCTTCTCCTTCTTCTTCTCCTTCTTCTTCTACTGTAAACTCCTCCCCCCCTCTCTTTGCTCTCTCTCTCTCTCTCTCTCTCTCTCTTCTCTCTCTCTCTCTCTCTCCGCTCTGTGCGTAGCCCCAGACCGTGCGCCGGCGGCCTAGCGCCGTCGCCGGCCTGGGCGACCACCGGCGAGGCGGCCAGGCTGGGCCTGGCCGCTGCCGCCGCTGCCCCCACTTTTTTTCCTCTCCCGCTCTCTCTCTCTCTTTTTCTCTCTCTCTCTCTCTTTCCCCCCTCTCTGTGTGACCACCGCCGGCGGGTCTCACTGGTCGCCGGCCAGCTAAGCTGGCCAGGTGGCCTACAACATGGCAGGGAGCGGCAGCGCTGCTGCTGCTGCTGCTTCTGTGTATTGTTGTGTCGGGTGTAAACCCGAACCCAATAGCCCTATTGGGTTGGTACCCATTAACCCTAACTACCCAATAACCATTTAACTTAAGTTATGGGTTTGGGTATTGGATCCAAACCCGACCCATTAAGAGCCCAAACCCGCCTCCAAAACCCAATAAGGTAATATTACAGAAAACCCCCTGCTAATTCTTATTAATTGCATTTAAGATATTTTTATTACATATTTAACCCATTTCTATTACTTTTAGTGTTCGGTGATATCTGGAGAATCCGGTGTCCGATCTGGACGATTCTGGAACCGTTGCGATCGTGGGAAAGAGAGCTACCTTTCCATGGCCAGTTTGTGAGTGTTTTATTTTTAATAAATTATATTTATTCGTGTTTAATAAATTGAGTGATTGCTTTAATAAATAAATCGTGATTATGGATAAATCATTGTAACTGTTAATTAATAACTTGTCATTATTGGAAACTCATTATAATAGGAATAAAATATAATATTGTAAGTTGCTTCCTGATTTAATATAACGATAGGTGATTTAATAATAAGAACAATAAATACTGAATATATAACTCTGACACAGTCACATACTGCACAGCCACTGACATTCGGGCCACTATTTCACCATATTCTTGGACACTAATATTTCATGTATTATATCACAGTTAGATAACTATCGTTACATGTATACTGATCCACAGATACTCTCTTACACTGTCACCCTTACCGACCCACCGATGCACTGAACACTGTATTGCATGTAAATATCTTTACACTCTATACCGTTAGTTAACGTTGTTTCACCATTACATAGATACTGAGATTCACGATGCTATTACTGCATGTTTGTGAACTACTGATATACTGATACGCTGGTACACTGTATGCCCGTTCTGTGCACATTACTTCATGTTCTTACACCACTATATATAGACTCACCAGTATACATGTATTGATTGTCTATGTATTTCTGTTACATGGATCATGGATTTATTCTTGTTACATGGATCATGGATTATATTATTACTCATGGATATTCTTGTATTCTCGTTATATTGATTATTTTTATGTCACATGGATTATTGTTACATGAGTTTTCGTCTGTATTCCCGTTACATGATTATTTCCTGTTCTGATACTAATATTCCCGTTACAGGATACATGAGCTGTTGAAATGCGATGTGTGGAACTAAGTGCCACGTGGATTCAAGCCACAGGGGCTACCTCTAGAATCCCAATCTATTGTTTCCCCGTTTCCCGTTATCGCGTTTCGTGCTATCAACAGAGCTCATGTCCGTTAGCGTGTTACATGTATCATGTACTGTTCTTGTTCCTGATACCCTGTGAACATTAAGTGGATGAAATATAAGATGGGATTGGGGAGACTTGACGGTTGACTAGCTCTTGTCGGGTGGATGTCTGGATCCCTTGTTTGTCCTACTGCAGGGGACGGGATAGTACCGGCTACCGTCTGTTATCCTGTTACATGTTACAGCCTTAGCGGGCTGGCCCTGGTCTCAGCAGCCAGGGGTCTGTTTAAGACCGTGATCCTTGGTATACACGGGGTACACCCACCTGACTAGAGCTCCTTGACTATTGGTTTCCAATTAACATAATAAAATAGTATAAACAATAGTGACGCAAGGAGCACTTGTTATTTGGTCACTCTCTCGTTTGGATAATGGTGCCCGTATGCATGTCCGATGGGTTCGACTGAGTGCGGCTCCAGTATGAACTGCCAGTGGTATGGGACACTGAAAGAGATTGATTAAAATATTAGGTGGTACTGATTGTTATTATTGTATAAATAACATGACTTGCCTGATACATGTATGCTATTGTGTAGTTGTACTTGTTACTATTCCTGATATTTTATCCACTATCATGTTACCTGTAGACTTTGCTACTTAGCTGATACTTGTTACACTTCATGTGTTGACACACTCTTCATGTACACGTATACCTTGCATTGCATGCCTTTAGTTCCTGTATATCCTATAGATACTATTCCCGTATGCTCACATCGCTGTAGAATGGTTGCATACGTCATCTACATGTTCACATACACCACGTCAACAATATTTATTATATACAAACATGAGACTACTGTAGACATGACCCGATGATAACATGATAGCTGGTGATGGTATTAAAATATGACATTGTTATATTTCTACTGATTATTAAATTTCTATTATATGGTATCACTATTACATAAACATGTATTATATATTAGTATCGTGCTAGTATTACTATAGTACATATTACTTACTGCCTCCTTCATTTACCACTCACTAGATCGCTTTCTGACGATCCTGGGTTTTGCGTGCCTAGGTTGGGGATTCGAGATATCATACTGTCAGATATGTCATTGGATTCACATAGGGGACTTGTCACCCATACGATTCATAGGTATCTTGAATCTTTTGTCATACTTCCTTATTTGTCCATGTTTCTTTATCTATCATGCTCACTGATCTTTTTCTGCAGGTATTCTTGTACTTATTTAATGCTGGAACTCTTGTGTATATGGAGGGCTATTTCCTGTACTGAGGCTTAACGTACGCGCGAGGGTGTTTTCACCCGCGTATGTACGTCGCCATAACGTCTCCGTATCATTGGGATTGGGGCGTTACATGCAGCCAACCCTTTCCTCCTCTTCTGCCTCCGCCACCGACGACCCCTTCTGCTAGCGCTGCCGCGCCCATGACAACTACAACTCTACTAGACACGCACCGCCTCCACCGATGCCCCCTCTGTTGTGCCCGCCCTAGCAACAACCTCTTTGAGGAATCCACAACCAGACAAAAACAGATGCAGCCGGAGATGTACCCAACACGACAAGAATTGAGAAATTATAGAGAAAAGCAATCAACATAGTATTTAACGAGATTCGGTAACGTGCCTACGTCCTCGGGGCAAGGGAGAGAGAGATTTTATTGATTGAACAATCAATACAAACTAATACAGAGAGATACTTGAGGGAACTTTTAAGGATTTTAGGGATGCAATACATGAGGCTCTATCTCTTATTTATAACCACAGAGTCCCAGGGTATTAGGACACCCCGATTGAATTCGATCCAAACATAAAAGAATCTAAATCCTGAAAGGAAAGCCAAAGCGCATGTAACATTGCCCTAATTTAAGCATTTCTTTTCCTAATTAATCATAAGGGGTAATGGGATTAGTATGCATGCAAGATGCCTTAGCTAAGTCATGATTATTATATGTGTATGTATAAAGAAGTATGTATACATGAGTATTTATACATCCATGTATATATGTATAAGAATACCCCACATGTGTTTGACTTATACCACCATGCCCCCCATGCTTGTACCTCATGGAGAGGGGGGAGAGGCATGGAGAAGAGTAAACTTGATGGGATGTTTTAGGGGACACTTGGCACAATCCTATGGAGAGTTAGAGGGTATAAATAGAAGGGGTTGTAGAGGATTAAACCACTTTGGTTAAACTCTCTCTCTCTCCCAAACTCTCCCTCTCTTTCCTTTCCCTGCAGCAGCAAAGCAGCAGCAGCTGCAGCAGCAAAGGAGCAACAGCAGCAGCACCAACAAAGGGCAAGCAGCAGCAACAACAAGGGGCAGCAGCATAAATCAGATTATACAACTTCAAGTGTGGTAGAACATGCTAATCTTAATAACATGATGAATAGAAATAAGTAGGAAATGAATTAAATGTAAGAGATACACAGTATTCGACCATATGTATATTTTGGGTTCATGTTTTTCAATTCGCAAGTACTTACTCATGTTGTTTATGAATCCATGATTTTTGTTATATGTCTGGCATATTGATATTATATGATGGCATCATGCATTGAGGAAGGGACCGGGGTGAACCGGAGGCGTAGAAGGGGAGATTATATATTATGTATTGAGGAAGGGACCCGGGTTGAACCGGAGGCGTAGAAGGGGAGATTATATTTATGTATCGGAGGAAGGGACCGGTTGAACCGGAGGCGTAGAAGGGGAGATTATGTGTATGATATGGTTATCACTATGATATAAGTCCTATGTTTATTCATGCATAGATCCTTAACATCAAACCTGGAATGGCTTCTTAACAGGCAATTTTTGGGTAAGTTAGTCGACTAAGTCCCTGGGATATTCGACTATAAGTGTGATATAGGCAGATATTCTGCTGGATAGCAGGATTAGTCGACTACATATAGACTGTAGTCGACTAATCCCAGATACAGAGGCAAACAGAAAGTTGGCAATCTGTTTTTTGGCAGAATTAGTCGACTTGAGTCAACTACTATCGACTAATATTGTAGATTAGTCGACTACAGAAGGAGGGTAGTCGACTATAGGTGACATCCAGAGTAACACACTTTTGACAGTTTTAGTCGACTATAGGGGAATTCAAGTCGACTAGTACTTGGGTTAGTCGACTATACCAGGAAGGGTAGTCGACTACATAATTCCTGGCTGTTAATTAAGAAGCAGATACTGTGAAGTGGAGTTAGTCGACTATAGCTTCAAATTAGTCGACTACAGTTAGTATTAGTCGACTATAGGATGACCTAGTCGACTAGTAAGGCCTTATTACTGTGTTTGGTTTTGGTTCCTGATAATCATAAGATCCTATAAAAATAGTATAGCGATACACATGCCAACCGAATAACTTAGCCATGTATACCTACTTGATAGGCATATTTAGCTATTGTTTTACTCACTGAGCCGTCAAGCTCACTCTATCTTATACTCCACCTACAGGTTTGGACAAGGGCAAGGGACCCGCTTAAGGGCAATTGTGCGGGACAAGCGTCACCAGGACCATTGTATTAGAAGCTACTTTTGTTATGTATATAATTTTGTATAAACATGCGTACTTTTAGTTAAGTGTTGCTCTTGACTTGTAATTCTTATAGGACCTGGTGTGGACTCTTACTTGTATGTATATATATATATTTTGATATGATAATGTAGACTGTGTTCTTATGGATTATTGAACTATATGTGTTAATATGATAAGTCTCGAGTAGATCATACATGTTATCTTTAGTGGAAATTCTGATGTATAGTGAAGAGTTCTGATGATTATATTGGAAGTATTATACCTTGATGGTCCCACGCTTGGATTGTACGGATAATTTGATAAAATGGAAAAATTTAAACTGGGACCGTTACAGTTGGTATCAGAGCAAAGGTTTAGAAGTAGAAAGAGTAAGAGATGATGAAATTGTTAGGTTACAACCCGTGCAGACATGTGATCATAGTTAAGTAGTTGGCATTAGGTGTCAAGGATGCATTAAGTTATCTATTGAATCTGAGTTACTCTAAGGACATGAGTGTAGGCTGTCTAAAAAAAATACCAAGACAAGCCACCAAAACGCAGAGGTCTAAGACCCAGACGCAAGGCTAAATGTGACAATCAAGACGCGAAAGTCCAAACCCGCGTCTCATCGCATTAAGGCACGCGGGCCCGACACCCGCATCTCAGCCTCAAGACGCGAGAGTCTGAACCCGCGTCTCAGAACCAAGACGCGTAGGGTCCAAACCCGCGTCTCAACCTCAAGGCGCTAGGGTCCAAACCCGCGTCTCAACCTCAAGGCGCTAGGGTCCAGACCCGCGTCTCGGTTACAACCACCCCGATTATGGCGCCGCTCACCGCCCATGTAGCGGGAAGTTGGCCTCATCGTGGAACACTTTTAGGGGGCACGAT